>UCQR01054020.1:3747-23966 GCA_900474235.1 Cecidostiba semifascia
GTGTGTGTATAATCGAGACGCGGCACGCCGTTTGCATTGTTAAGGGGATCAGCAGCAGCAACGGTCGGGTTAGGTATTTCGAGATGGCGCCTCGGCGATAACGTGCTATCGGAGAGAGAGAGGAGCTCGAGAATACCGGCAGGTGTATATATATCGAGGAGAAGCTCGAGAATCGCTGTATGGAGAGAGAGAGAGAGATGGCTGGGATGGATGCGATGTACATGCGAAACGGATAACGATTTTCCAGAGAGGGAAAGCATGAGCTTGTAATTTCGCAGGGTATTCCGGTGTGCAGTGATGGTGTATTATTGAAAACTCGGCGCGTGATATTTGGAAATTAAAATGACTCGAATGGCTACTTTTAAATCAGCGTTAACTCTTGAAATCTATATAAAATCTCAATCCTATTAATACACCTCTCCGATACACTATACTACGCACTTATTCTCGTATATCTCAACGGCAAGAAAAAGACGCGTCGCGCAACTACGTGCTACTATACGAATTCCCAGCGGAGAGGGAGGAGCGTAAAGCTCGCGCGCTGGCGAAGATTATAACTGTCTACCCTCGTTATAACGCGGTCGGGCGCGTATACACTCGCTTATTATTATAAGACTGAAGGACGAGGCGTCAAGTGCAGTAGGATCACACACTGTGTGTGTGTGTGTGTGTGTGTGTCGGGAAAAACAATTTTCTTTCCAAGCTCTGCTGAGACTTTTCATTTCCTACCCTCCTCGCTGCAGATGCTTTTTTTTCCAACGACTGCTTTTGTTAAAATACAGACTCTTGCCGAGAGTGAGAGTTCCTCATCTCTGTTGCGACATATCACGCCAGTGGTTTTGATGATGAACTTTGTTCGTTTTATTTTTAAAGTTTTGCTTTTCTTGTCTGACGTCTACCGCGTATCACCAAACAAATATATTATACAACGGCTTCTCGTATATAATGCGATTCAGAGTCCTTCGAATAAATATGCGACCACATAAGTATACCCAAATCTCCGGAAGAATAAAAAGAAAGGAACAGATCGTGGATATCCTTTAACGTCACCTCTCCCCCTCCCTCCACCTTATCAAACTTTCCCGTGGGCGTATATCGCGAAGGGAAGAAGAAGCTTCGATTCGAGCGTAGGTGGAAGAGAGAGAGAGAGAGAGAGAGATCGTTATCGGCAACGCGTTCGTCAGGTTGGCGACGTCACTGCGCCAGCGCGACGACCCTAATTTCGCCGGAGGGACGACGACCTTTGTGAGAGGGAGAGAGAGAGCTTTTTATGCATGCGCGTCGCGTCGTAAACGTTTTGACGCGGCGTTTAATTTGAGTAATGCGGACGTGCTACCGCCGCTGCTGTGTATATATAGTCGTGTTTTGGCTGCTCTTTGACTTTGCGCCTGTGTGTTGCATATACGTATATATAATGCAAATTATTTCTTATCAGGCTCTGATTAAAAGTATACATATACGTTGTGTCAAAAATTAAAGCAGAGGTTACTTTTGTTTTTTTGGTGAGATTGAAAGTTCTTTGTTTTTCACGCGATGAACGCCCGTTTCAGTTTCGATATTAAATTTCTGCGAATTGTACGATATATTGTTGTTGTTATATTAAAAAACTGAAAAAAAAAACGCAATACCAATCTCGCGTAGTACACGCGCCTATATAGAATAAAATGTATATTTCCATATTTTTATTCCACGAAACGCAATTTTTTTTTCCTGGCCAATCGCGCGGTTCTCATTCAAATCGATGCTATATAAAACTAAATCAAATTCCAACAACATTCAACTCTCCCCGCCTTCTTCTCGTTCCAGGTAAGTTCAATCGTACTTCAACTTCGCCCCCCATATAAATCTCGCGCAAGCAGCCGACTCCCTCTCTCCAGCAACAACAACAACGAAAAAAAGCTCTCCACGAAATAGACCTCCAAGAATAGCGCCAATTTCTCGTATACGGCATACACTTCCGATTCCAATTTCCCTCGTTCGCTTCGCACAATAGCCAGCATCGCCTGTATTCACTCTCTCTCTCTCACACATACACAGCGATCTGTATACGAATACCTTAACCGCATCGACGTCTCCTCGCATTCCTCTGGCCGCAGAGCAGCTTATTCGGCCTGACAAACGTCGTCGTCGTCGTCGTCGTGCAATTTATACCAGAAGAAAGTCCCGACGGCGCAATAAACGTCGGACCTCCTCGCACAATCCGCGACTTACGGGCTCGCGAAATGCAAATTCGCGAGCCCGTCGTTTCGTTTATGGCCGCGAGAGATACAACAAAGCACGCGACGCCCTCGGTTATATGTCTCACGCTTCGAGCTGATATATATGGTGTTCTTTTTTTCTTTGAAGTTGGTCTTTTGCTTATTTTTGGATTTGAGGGGAGAGCTTTTACCGAGATTTTTGCTTTATTTGAAGTGCGCAGATTCACCTTCATCGCAAAAGTAACTTTCCCATCGTAGTGATAAAAGCGATGATAAAAGTTTATACAGTATATATGTAATACTTATGCTAATTACAAGAAAAAAGCATTTTTACAAAAGAAATATACACGAAAAATAAATAATGATAGTGCGTGTGCAGATTCTAATGAGGGAAACGAAGATAAATGCCAGTTGCCAGTGCAAGTGGTGGAGGAAAGGCCAATTCAAAACTGTGAATGATTTCACATCCTCACACACCGTCAGATTGCCGGATCATCTTCTTTCTCCATCGCAAGTGAACAAAAATGGTCCACTCTCTGACCCACGTGAAATACATACACGAAAGAAAAAGAAGAAGAAGCCGTGTACAGAAAACTGTCTGGACGCATCGGTGTCATTCGAGGATTTATAAACGCACACATATACGCGTATATATACGCATAACTCGCGAGAATACTATATACCCAAGCATGATTTACTCGAGAGGACGGCGGCGGCGGCGGCGGTGGAATTTCGCCGAGTGGAAGGAAAACTCTTCGCGCTCGAGTTCGTCGTCTGCTCTTCTGTGGAAAAATATGTATTTCTCTATCTCTATCTCTCTCTCTCTCTCTCTGTGGCGGCGAACTTTGGCACACGCAAAGCCGCGGACTTTTGCGTGTGCACACGCTCGCCTGGTCTTTTTACGTTTTCCAAAAGCCAGAGGAGACGCTGCCGCGACTTTCCAGCCCGGGATATATGAGAAATGAAAGTATAACGCCGCCGCCGTGAAACTTTCCAAACTTGGGTAGCGCGTAATAAAGCGAGCGTTTTTTTTTTCATATGGAGGTTCTTTAAACGGTTGCTATTTTTATGTAGACGATATAAATTATAATTTTTTTTTTTATCATTGTGATGTAGCTAATCGATGCTGCTAGATACGATCAATAAAAGAGAACAGATCCTGCGTTTTGTATATAGTCAAAAACGTTTAGTTCACGCGACAAGCACTAAATATTCATAAAAATTTACATATGCATTTCCATTTTATTGTATATAACCTACACCTCGTGCAAATAACGCACACAGCACACTCGCAGATAAACATGTAGGAAAAACTTGCTCTGCATCAGGCATCATGATGCAAATGGCATTAAAATTCTTCTCCTACTGCCTCTCGACACGCGGCAAGCGAATTAAATACTACTTGGGAAAAAAAATTTTTTTTTCAATTTCCCTCTCGCTCTTTTTATCGGGCTGAATTCTCGACAAAGCGCACTTAACCCAACAACGCTACACATCAGCGTGTCTCATTTATCAGCCGCGCGAAATCGTGAATGCTAATATGGTCGTAATGAAAACAATCGATGGCGAGATGAATAAATATTAGGGAAATCGCTTGAGGCCTGTGTTATTGTCGTCAATATTGGTTTTATTGTAATAATACATCGATCGCTTGATCAACACACACACAGGTTCGAACGTTGATTTAGCTATACACTGCAGAGAGTATAGTAGGTCTCACGTCACACTTGTCCCGGCGATGCAGATGTAGTCCGCGATCGTGAGCCTCTTCCGCGTCACGGAAGTGCGCGAATCCGTGACGCTATCATTAGTCAACTCGCCGAGGCCTGACGAATAGCTCGATCTTGATCGGACACGGCCAAATGATCCGCCTGTCGGCTGGGCGAAACTACGTGCTGTTCTGGGGATGATGATTGATGCTCTCTCTCTCTTTCTCTAGCTTTTTTTTCTGATCGAATTTATCGAAGGGAGTTTGGGCTCGAAGAGTTGCCTGTAGCTACACGTGTAGAAGTTGACGTTTATGGACGGATAGTATTTGCGAAGATTGAGTAGTTATAGGCTCGTTTACGAAATTTTTAGACTTTTTTTGAGAGAAAGTTGATTATATAGAGAAGTCTAATTAAAACTTGTTTACACTTACGCATGATATAACATCACGATTGGGTTATAGATGAGTCTTTTTTGCATTTTTGTCAAATGAACCCCAAATTTCGAATTCACTACTATAATATATTAAATGCAACGTGCATATACGCATATTTCTTTTTGTCTGTTTTTTATGTTTCAATTATTTATCAGCCGCTATTTGTAGTTTTCGTTCTTTTTTATAACAATAAAACACAATCATTTTATTTATGAACAATTCGTTTTTTAAAAAGCAAAGTGCCATATCCTATACAAAATAAGAAGCACAAATATCATCCTCAAGAAGCACTCGAGATATGCTGCAAATAAGCTCTCTTATCCGATTTGCATGTCTCGTCGCGTCCAGTCGGTAATTGCCAAAAGCACACACATCCAGCAGAAAGAGCCCACACAGAGTCGGACTAAACGAGCAGACTAAAACGGCGTATGTTAATGTCCGCCCAGAGGCTCGGCGGCTACAGCCGCGCCCTTTAAACGCGCGCTAGTCCCGTGGGCTTTCGAACACTGCACACACACACACACACATACCGGCCAATTTCATTGACCCTCGTCTGCTATTAACACCCGTAAATCTTTCGTCCCTCCTGGTTCTCCTTCTGCGTCAGCCGTTTTTTTTTTCCGGTTCATGGGGGCGGATACTTTGATGAGGAAATTGCCGATACGACGTTAAATTTTCATCAGAGAGACCGTCTTGTTTCGAGAGCTACTGATATTGAAAGAAAGACGTCGTTTGTTTGTTTGTTTATTTCGACTGATCTGGATTTAAGGACTCGTGGGACACTAATAGTTTCTTCTGCAGCATCGCAGTTGTTCTGCTTTTTCATTGCACACATTTCGAGCTTATATATACTGGCACGATTCAATGGCAGGAAAATACGAGGGAAATGAAATAAACGATATATTATCGGCCGAACAGTCGGTCCGATGAAATAATCGCTTGAAATTCGAATTGTTGCAACAAAAGCGGAATATCTGGCTGTCGTGACGACAACTAATACTCGCTATATATATATACGCACACGGAAATTTGAGCGCTTTAAAACTCTCGATTCAATCAATTGCAGCTGATGTGCAGTGTATACTGCGCAATGTGGATAAAAACGCTGAAAAAAACAGAAATAAAAATAACGCTCAGCATCGCAAAACCAACATCAGTTACAACAATTACACTCGGCAGATCCGCTTGCTCTTCCTCTCTTTTTCAGTCGCAATAATTTTACGGCGAAACGGCCGTGAAAAAAAAAAGTACCGCAGGCGCAACATCGCCCCAAAATTACTACGCTGCACTCGGCCGAACAGCTGCGCTGAGCGTATATAATACATCTTTTGCAGACTTTTTCAACGATCCTCTCTGGACACGGGTATATACATAGCCGCCGAAATTCACCCGCGCGTTTGTTTTGTTTATATAACAACGCAGCAGTCCGCGTATATTTGCCGATGAAACAAAACGAAATTAATACCTCTCGAGCGTGTGCGTATGTGCGTGATGGGTATTTTCTCGGCTGATAAGCAGCGCCGTTATATCGTGAAATTCAAAACAGATAGTCGCTGGAAATCTTGTAGAGTATAATTTTTATAGTATATTTTAGCTTGAAAAAGCAAAACATTTTTGCTCGAAAGGAAAACACGGAGTATTTTCGTTCTTCATGCAGATGGATGTATATTTTGATTCGACTGTGCGTCTATATAACAAGCCTTATATTCACCTTTGAAAAATTCGCTATTCGCAACAACAACTTTGTTAAAATGGCGTCTAAGTTTCGTATATAGTCACGGGTGGCTCACGCAATCTATTTCGGCTAAGCCTACTTTCGCGAGTATTTGCGAATTCCCTGTCGTTGTCCGGACGACTGATCCCGACGTCGTTTTCCCGGGCACGTATAGGCGGGTATATATACGACTGGGCCTCGATTTCCATGTGACACGACGACGATTTCGGGAGAGCCGCTATTTCTACCGTGTCCTACTGCAGCGCCTCTCTCTCTCTATACATACGAAGCGATTGTTTCGTTGATTAGGTGGTCACTCGATTTATCGGTCGCGATAGTCATCGACATCAGCCTATAGTACAGAAGTGGTATACCGCTGCATAATAGGAAATTAAACGTTCGACTTGTCAATTATTTTCCCCCAAAAAAATAACATTTAGTATATAGGTTATATACCTCCACATACCTCGTTTCAAGCCAGTATAAATCAGCCTTGCGATTTTAATCTCTTGACTTCGTGTATACACGTCTCGCTTCCTCGATCCGACGAATCTCCGTGAGCGGTCAACTCTCGGCCTTTCGAGATTTACTGTCCAGGCCGGATATCGCTTCTGGACGATATAGCCGTTGCTCTCGAACGATACGTATATAGATGTATATATACAGGCGTGTGCGTGTATGTATATGTGTATACGAGATTGTCGATGCGCTCGTTAGCTTGTACGGATTATGCGTGAGCCCGTGCTGAAGAAGGGCTTTTTGTAAATGTATACCGGATAGCAATCGACGAGCTGTCCAAGAGAGATAAGTGTTTTGGGAGTGGATGTATTGCCACTTGTTTGTATATAAAAACGAATATTCAGCTGGATGAATACTCTCGATTACAAGTATTTTTGGAATTTATATCCTAGTACAAAAATCCTTTCGAAAAATCCAAATAGTGTCTTCTACTAAAACACCATTAGTTTTATAACATAAAGCCGCGCACGCCATCCTCTCTCTCTCTCTCTTTCGTTTTTCTCGGTCTCGACCGAAATAACTGCAATTAGGCAGATAGAAAAAGCAGTCCGGTTCTGCTCTGCTCGCGCGAGTTCTCTGTAATTGCGATTACCCGGGCTGCTCTGCGGGGGAGTAAAGGGGCCGTAAGAACGAAGACAATGGTCGTCTGCGAAGTGGTAAGTTGGCTACGCCAGAGTCAATCGAATCGTTGTTCGCAAATTAGTTTGTTCGCAAGTGCAAACTGTCTCTCTCTACCTCTCTCGCTTCTCTTTCTTTCACCACCGTCGCTCTTCGTTGCTATATTCTGGCTTTTAAGCGCTGCTTTTTTTTTTACTTTCCCAATTATTCCGGCTCTCTGTTTTTTTTCCAACGCGACGTTGTAATCAAGTGGGAAACTACAATAGTGGATTATTTTTCTTGAAAATGTGAAAAGAACAGCATGTAATTCCGCGTCTGACCGTATTCGGACGTGTACTACTCGACTCTATGCGCTGTGGTTGAAACACAGCTAATTATGGCTGATTCAATAATTTTCCATCACTTTACACTCATCAGAAAAGCAAGTTTTATTACTCCATATACCTTTTTCCGCCGAACTTCGACTACGACACGACGTCACGACTCAAGAGCAGCAGCCTCTTGCTTTAGCTCCGGCGCTTCGTTTAATAACGCTGGCGGCTTCCTCTTTCTTCTTTCACTGCAGCGTCTCCACTTGGCCTCTCTCTCTCTCTTCAGTCTCTCTTTCGCGATCCAACGTGTATCCCTTCATACAGTGTTGGTGCGTGGCTTCTCTATAGCAGCAGCAGTAGCAGTCGCCGCTTTGATGTCGGCGGATGGAAAATCGCGCTAATTTAAAAGCTGTAATTAGAGGCGATTTCGCCCGCGCGCTTAAATGTGGAATCACTTCATTTTCTCGGCTTCGTGAATTTGCAAGTGAAAAGCTTTACTGCAGCGCGGCGTACATTTAGTGTCTGCCGCCGAGAGAGATGAGGCTACTTTTAGTATTACATTAATTTTTATCTTGAACTGTATAATATAGCTATAAGCAAAAATCTAATTAATACTACAGTATAGCGGAGCTTCGATTTCACCGGGTTTCCTTCAAAGATTGATGAAAGGCCTCTCTTTAAAGATTAAAAGCAGGCCATATCGCCAGCGATTCCTCTCTGAAAGATAAATGTTCGAAACTCGGCCCGCATGATTCAGCTGTATAGCTCTCGCTCCTACGTATATACTGCAACGGTCAATGATAAAATATCCTCGGCGCTTTTGCTTATCGTCCAGCCTCGTTCCACAAGATCGGACTGAGAAATAACGCTGCTCTCACTCTGGTCTAAAAAAAAGATCAAATCGAGGATTTCAATGAGAAACATCGAAATTCATTCTCTCTCCCACCACCGCCACCATCGACTGCGCACCGCAAAACAAAGTAAAAACAAAAAAAAAAAAAAGAAGAAGAAAAGCGGATAAATCCCAGCTGCTCGATAAATACGATCGGATTCCACCGCAAAAAAAAAGAGAGCGGATGCGCGCGCGCAAAAAAGGGAGGGCACAGGACAAGATCCGGGAAACAAAAGCGCGCAAAAAACCGTTAAGGTCCACGAGACAAATGGCGCGAATAAAGCAGAGGAGAGAGCCGGGACTGTATACTGCTTTTCCAATTTCGCGGCAGCCGATAGCCTCCCGAAATGTTGCGCTGCGTGTTCCGCTGTATATATGTAGGAGGAGGAGGACGCGCGCGCTGTCGGAATTCGATTAGATCGGCCGCCGCGGCACGCCGCGAGTTTCTTACGGTCCAATTCGAGGATTCCGTTCTCTCTCTCTCTCTCTCTCTCTCTCTCTCTCTCTCTCTCTCTTTTGGAGCTGGAGTTGGAGGCGACCGGAGAGTCGCGAAACTTTTCCTCGTTTCGCTCACTCGTGATGTTCGATTTTTTCGGGGGAAGGACCGCGGCGGAGAGAGAGAGAGAGCTTGTGAGAGTTGGAGTAGTTTTTGAAGGCGAGACTGGGGAACGTTAGGAAATATTGACCTTTGGTTTTTTTAGACTTTAAAAAAATTGTTAATGTGGGATATGTGTATTTTGTAGAATAATATACTCGTACTGTCGTATAAATGTAGATTAGTGTGATAATGATATTACGCAGGATTACTGATGTATAATGCAGTCGTTATAGAGGATAAAAATGATGTAATTTTTAATTCAATCCGCAGTGTTACACCGACTATAAATCCCGTCGCTAATGCTTCCTTGGACATTTTCCAATTCGCATTCCCCGTTATTCTAGCATATCACACACACACACACAGCGCCAAATTAGTATTCAAATTTCCAAACAAAAAACCAACCAAAACACATTCAGCCGATATACTCACTTCGCTGTAGGCAAAAACAAATCAAAGTATGTGTATTCTCCGAAATGCCGAGAGCTGCTAAATCCCGTTCTCGTCTCCAAAATAATTCATTAATTCCCTCTCTATGCCAGTAGCGTTTCATTCGCCCCGACGGCCAAAGGCGAAATCTGCTCAGTTCCCTTTCGTACTATACTTGAAAAAGAGACGTTACCGCCACTGGGGTCGGCTCAAATCCGATAATCCTTACGTGACATCCGCACGTATCACTGCAGCCGTGCGGCATCTGGGATAAGGCTAATCTCCACTACCTACATATATATAGGTGTGTGCGTACATAGACGTATATATACACGGTTCAAATGCTGGATCCCAGAGCTAGTCTTCTTGTTACCTTTTTTTTTCCGATGCAGTCTGGGTTCTTTGCTTTGTATAGTTCGCTGCTGAGGATTTGAGTACACGTATAGTATACGTATAGCCTTGCGGCGTCGGAGTATATACTTTTCATCGAATATATAGGATATAGAGCATCGTTGTTAGATATTTTTCGTTTCGAAAGAGATATATCCGGAGATTTGAAATCGGAAAAGATGAGATTTACGAGATGAACCATTTTTTTTTTGCGTGTGATGTGTAATGTCTTCAGTGAAAATTATGCCGCTATGTACATCAGCTTCATTGGAATATATAAGTGAGAGGAAATTTTCAACGTTAATCACGAGTGCCCCAACTTTGTAATTTTATAACACACACCCACAGAAACTACCCTGAATTACATGATTCAATTCAACTTTGCGAGAGTTCACCTTAATGGACGTATGTATATATACCGAAATGAGCGGAATTTAAGCGTACACGTTCCCATAGTCCGTAACATCCAGACAAAACCAAACTCGTACAAGTAGTACTACAAAACTGAAAAGAAAAAAAAAAATAAGTCTCATCCGGACGTATATGTAAAAAAAAAAATCCTTCAAACTGCAGTAGGTAACAAAAGGCATATACAACACGGCTGTCCTTATCTCGCGTCCTGTGAAATAATCGTGAGCGTAAAAACGTTGACGACGATGATCATCGAGCCCAAACGAAATCAAGCTCGCGCGCATGTAAAATCCGGACCGTAAAGAGCTTTATTGCTGATAAAAATCCGGCTCTCTCTCTCTCTCTCTCTCTTTCGTTCCTATACTTTCCTTCTGCTCTACGCTGCCGCCGGTCGTTATAATGCTGCCGACCATAGCGAAATACTGTTGTGTGTTTGTGCGCGGCTCTCGGCGTATAGGTATAGGTAATCGGACGATATACCTAAGGGAATATGGAGCTTTAATGCGCGCGGAAAATCAAAGTGGCTCTCGTGAGCTTTTATCTTTTCGGTGTTGCAGTATAGTGGCGCGCGTTTTGTTTTTAAAGTTTTTCCTTCTTGCGCGCGTGACTATCGGTGTGTATCGGTTTTCAATACTCGCCTGTGTGTCTCGTATATGTATATAGGTATATATAGAGCTGTGTGCTAAATGAAATCTCGGTGAAATAAGGAGTTGGAAATTTCTCTCTGTGTTTATTCAGCGCAGTTTGTTTTTACAGTGCCATTATACGCGGCGCGCGCGGGCGACAGCGTTATAGTGACATTTTGACTGTATTTTAAACTGATGACAGTTTGATGAGCTTCTGTCAGGAGTGAAATATACGCCGTTTGCTAAATCTCAAAAAGTATGTCGGACGAGAGAAAGCTCTCGTCTCCCATAAAAAACATTCGAGAATCAAATGAGGTTAACGATCGAGCGCTGTAAAAGCTGACCTTTTTCTCAATAGCTCTCGCTCTTTGATGTAATATACGACTTGGCCCTTTTTTCTGCGTCGACAAATCATTTGACGTAGTTTATTATTACAAGTGCAGCGTTAAAAATTGGTTGTATAAGCTTATTCGAGTTGAAAGATACGTATATAAAAATAGAAAAATTAAGGGATATATCGAATTTTACACTAATCCAAGATTACTTCCACATATCAGCGCAAACCCGAATCCTTAGCCATATACTTCAGTCTTACACTCCCTTTCTCATTCCGTCTCTCTCTCTCTCTCTCTCTCTCTATGGACGTATTCTCTCTCACTCGCAAACAAACATTTCATCCAGCTCACGCTGTTTACCCGTCGGAGCGAATCATCGTGTTCGCATCTCTCTCTCTCTCTCCCTGCCTCCCACGCTATGTCCAAATTAATGACCGATCTATAGTGTGTATATCTATCTATATGTGTATAATACGCGTATTTCGAACTCGCGCTCGGTTTGCCGTTCGATTATTGTGCTCAAAGCCGATCTGATGCTACGGTCTATATAACTAAGCTGCGCTGTCGCTTCGGAGCTTCGCACGTATTATGTATAATGAACTAGGAAAAAATATACATACAGATCCGGGACTTTGAGAGACTTTTATATACACGTTAAGAGTAGCTGCTTTGTATACGAACGATTGGCAAAGTGTATAATATATGTTCTGTGTTTTGTTGAAAGAGATGCATTCTTTCTCTGCAAAGACAATCGGCCGAGAGTAGAAGCATTTAATAAAACAATTAAAAGAAAAAAAAAATGCGTGCGAACGTTGCAAGTGAAAGAGCGCAGCAACTAGTCAGGATGAAAAAGCGCCGCGCACACACACGTATGAATAAAAATAGCAAAAGAAGTAAATGAAACCAGGCGGGGGAGGAGGAGAGCTTTGCGCTCCAGAAAAAGAATCTCAGCTATATAGCAAAGAGTCATGCCACACGGGAAGCTCGTGATTAATAACGGCTTCCGATCGATTTGCACGCGAGAGCTTGCAAGCTCCATATATCCTTGCTTTGTTCCCTCCTCCTCCTCCTTCTCTGACGTTCTCTTTTTTTTTCGCCGCGATTGAATTCCACCCACTCGTGCGCCCGGCGCATAGGAATGTCGAGAGAGAAGCTTTGTGTGCTTATACGGCGAAGGCGATGCCTCCGAGAATGACGAGGGAATTAATTTGCAAGAATATCGAGCTTTTTCGAGAAGGTTCGCATGTGTATATCGATCTTTTTTTGTTTTGAACGTGAAGTCTTTTGCTTGTACTTTACGTATATAGTTTATAAAAGGAAAACTCGTTCCGCAGTCAGATTTCGAGCTCGCCGAAAGAAAAAAAAAGCTCGAAATTCTTAACTCGATCTCGAGAGTTAATCGGCTAAAAGCGCATTTACCTGTATGTCCGACGGAGATAATGGAAAGAAACAGCTTTTACTTGGCGACTAAACTCGTGACTAAAGTAATTCCAGCGCTGGTATAGTCGAGTTCCAGTATACCCATATACCTATATGTATATACACCAGTGCATGTAAGTCGTCGCTCGGGAATTGCCCGTATGATAAAGTTTTTTTCCCTCTCTCTCTCTCTTGTGAATCGATCTGCATTCGTTCGAAGATACATACCTATATAGCTTTCGCGTTCAGTCAAATTCAACTTGGGCATTAGAGCGTTCATCTGAAATTAATGTGTGTGTGCCACGCCGTTATATGGAAAAGGTCGGACACATCAGGTCATAAAACGTCGGAGGCGCGCACGCTCGGCATAAATAGAGTATATTTTAGTTTGTTTATCTTTTTCCCCATATCCAATCCCCAATAGACGCTCACACATACAAGACGTAACCAAAGGAGTATATGGAATTTACGACCGCCTCGTATACTTGACACATTCACATGCGGGCGTACGGGGGTCGTGAACTTTTTACTCAGACGCGTCGGAGCATCAGCCTCCATATGTCCTTTTAACTTGTATATACATCTTCTTTTTTTCCGCGAAAATTCCCTCGGCGGTGTCTCTTTGCGCGCGTCTCTTTTATAGTGTTTCGCATAAATATGTCCATTATCGCGTGGTGTTCCGTAAAATATTTCCAATATATAAACTCCGTCGATTTCGCGACGGAAAATTATTACTCGATCATATAATATACACTCGCTTTCGTTTTCTCATCCTTTCGAACTTCAAAGAGTGCATATGCGCGTATACATTTCGGAAGCAATTTTCATCAGCCGCGCCTTTTTAGCCACAAAAGCTTTTACAATTACATTCTAATCGTCGAAAAAGAGAGCGTATCATCCTCTCCTGAAAAAACTTGCTTCTCGCACGTACATATACGTCTGATACACGACTGTCCTTACAAGCCAGCGAGTAAAAGCTCTCCCCCTCTGTCAAGAGAGCTTTCGATGTCGCGGTCCTCGAGACTACTCGCGGACTTGCTTTTAGTTTATTGCCGGCTTCGTCTTCGTGCTTTGCCTAGTATCCCTCACACACACACACATACACACAAGGTAGAGGAGAGTAATGGCCCGACAAGTAGCGCGACGCTGCGATGTAATAAAGAAAATTACGGCGCGGTATCTTCGGCAATGACACCCGCAGAATTTCGACGCAGCTATACGGCCGTGTGCTTTTTTTCGGAGGGAGAGGATGAGAGAGTGAGATCGTGATTAACGTTTATAAGGGGAAATTTATTGAGATGAGGTTTCTTCTTTCCGGTTGTTTGCGAATTACGGGAGTAAATTATTGGGATATGGCTCGGGGCGTTTGCTCTCTGTGGGATTGTTATTCTTGTTATCGCGAATGATTTTTCTTTTTTTTTTAAGCTTTTGCTCTCGATGCGTGTTAATATTAACAATACACATTGTGTTAATCAAACAAAGGATCCATTAAAAAAAAAAAAGTAAAAAATTAATCCCCAAGAGTTGATTAAAATTTTTTCCAAGCTTGTAATTACACGGCACAGCAACAAAAACAAAACTAATCTCAAAGTCGACGGCATTATTATCCCGGAGGACAATCTGCAAGAAGAAGCTTGCACACGATAGCGAAGCCAAGCCCCAACTCGTAAACTGACCACTATATGCGTGCATCAGTGCGTCCACGCGCGGCAACGATGAGAATTTCGTTCGCGCGAGAAGCAGCCGGAACGTCATTATGACAGGCTTCGTTAGGGGGCGAAATGTTCTGTGGCGACTGCTTCCTCGAGTACAGCGTCGGAGGCTGATTAAGCGTCAGCCAGTGCTGTGGGACGTGATTTTCCAAGTCCGGACTGATTGCGGCCGTGACGTAGACTTCATATGTGACTTTTGCTTCTTCGTCATGCGAGAAATTAATTTGCTCGTCCTTTAGAGTAACTTGTAAATTTTTAATTAAAAAAAAAAAAAGACGTGCGCGTAGAAAAATGATCCGCATGGAGTTGATTTACAAAAAACCGTTAAAGGTCCTAGCGCTCGATTTTACGCGTATACGTCTTTCATCCTTCCGTCCGTCCGTCGAGATAAGAGAAACGACCGCGCGCACACTCCAGTACAAAAGACTCTCTCGCGTACAAAAAGGGACACAAGACCGGCGCCGCTGTATACTGAAAGACAGCCACGAAGAAAAGAAAGCGCGTGCGGGTATAAGCGGATAGCACAGGTTAATGGTCGCGCCTATATGTTGTATACTATATAGTAAAAAGTCGATTATTTCGATGACGATTAAAAGCAAAATTAAAAGCTCTCACCGGTCTTCACATTCGCTTAATTAAAATCAGTCGCGAGAGCCGATGGTACATGAACGGCTGATCAGCGGGAAAATTATAGCAGCGCGGTCGCGCATAGATCCTTAATTTCCTTTGACGCCGCTGCTGCAATTCTCCGCGTCGAATCATCGATGTAGGCTGATCTTGACCACGGCGTTATTAATCGAATCCGGCTTCAATTACCCGGCATAATTACACATCAGAGATATCTTAGCCGCAGTATACCGCAGCCGCCCACTCGACCGATTGACCCCTGTGGCTTTTCGATGACTCGCTCTCTCTCTCTCTCATGGCTGATGTTGCGTCGAGCTCTCTCGCGCTTGTCCCTTGACGCTTAATTAATGAGGGAGTGGTGTATATGAACCGATTTCGTTGTTTGCTTTGCAACAAAAACAAAACAAAAAAAAAATTCAATCGCCATTAGGCTCCACAATGAGCAAGTAGATATAGTCAAAGTTCGCTCAGACTACTCGTTAAAACTCGGCACGAATCCATAGCCCCAGTCCTTTACACGTCCGCATAAGCGCCCGAAATCCTCCTGAAAACTTAGCCGTTACTACTCGACCTCGATTTTCTTACTTCCAAAACACCTCTCACTCAGTACCAGAACGAAAAAAAGAAAAACACCATCACCACCGAATTTCCGCCAACGAAACTCAATCAACGAGCTTCGGAATCCCAGCCATTCTAAACTCGTTATATTGATATTCCACGCACGCGTCGTTCAGGAAATTTCGTCGCGCCAAGTTTGCCGCGACGAGGCGTCGTAGCAGGAGTCGCGTTTCTGAGCTATGAGCTGCATGTATGCGTATGTGTGTGTCCGCCTGTCAGTTCCGAGCGTATAACTTCTTGACGCGCGATTTCGCCAACTTGACATTGATCGAGTCGCTGTGTGTCTGATGAAATACTGGAGCTTTTGGGATTCTAATGCTGATGAGATGAGGCGCAACATCGAGTTATAGGATATTAGTTGTATACTCTTGAAAAATTCTTCAATTGCGAAATCAAGTAAACCGAAATTACATAAATATAACGAAGCAAGGAGACACAACAAAAATAACCGCGAGGGAATAAAAAAGACATTTTTTTATACGCTCTCGCCCCGTGAAATTAACAATAGAAGCTCTAGGACGGCTGAAAGTTAATCTAAAAACCTAGGGCACCGGAGAGAAAGAGAGACTGCACTATTGCGCGCGCGCGCGCCTGCTAAGAGCGCTAATTACACAATGCAATTAGCGCCGGTGGCGCGGGAAGTGCGACCGAGGCCGGCGAAAAAAAGAGAGAGAGAGAGAGAGAGAGAGAGAGTCGAGGAGCTTCGACGGTCTCTCTTTCCACTCTCGCTTCGTCTCTCTCTTTTTTTTCTACTGTTTGCATCTCTCTCTCTCTCTTTCTCGGAGCTTCTATAGTGCGTTCTTTTAGTGTTACCTTTGTGGCTGGCTATGACATCGGCTGCTGCTGAAAATCTGGTATTTTTCGGAGAACAGCTTATCGTGCGAGTTTGATATCTTATTATGATTGTTTGAATAGCTTATATTCTTTCCTGTGTATATATTCGGCCTGGAATTCAGTCATTTGTATACGGATTACATTTTTATTATTTTTCTTTTCTGCGTGTGATTATACGAGAAGTATTTTAAAAAACGATTTACGATGCACTTATTTATGCTCGACCGAAAACATTTCATCCCTTTTCCCTACGCTCATTTACCTTATCAACTCGAGCAAAACGAATGTCAAGACCACAAAGGCCAAGGAAATTCTCCCATTCCGTATAGGGTTCTTGGCAGCAGCAGCAGTAGCAGCAGCAGCGTATATCTGCTTCTCTCTGTCTATTCGTTTTTCCCGCTACTGCTATTACCGCCTCTCTCTCTCTCTCTCCCTTTGTACTTTTTTCCCTCCCTCGCCCCTGAATCAGCCTTGTCTTGGCCCCTAATGAATTATTTCCGCACGGAACTCTCTCTTTCTCCTCTCTTTCTCCCTCTCTCTCTCTCTCTCTCTCTCTATTCCTCCTCTTCTTTCCTCTGAAACGAAAAAATAAACCGCAGAGCGAACTAAGACCGAAAGAGAGAGAGAGAGAGAGAGAGAGGTACGAGTTCTCCTCGCTTCGGCACTTAACGGAGTGAGCTTCTTCTCTTTTTCGTAAAGAGAGAGAGAGAGAGAGAGCAGCGAAAGTTCGCCGAGCTTTTCTTTCCTAGTTATATATACCGCTCTGCGGCCGACAGGATCAGACCAAAGAGATTGCCCCCGGGGAACCGATGTTATGAACATTTATTCCGTACAGATGTTCCACGCGCTATATAGTCTGGCCGGATTTCGGTTATATAGATAGTTGTAAATACTCGCCGAGGCTAGATTAAAAGCTGCGCTCGAGTTTAATTATTTTCCCGGTATATCATAACTGCGCGTAGATGATACTATACACCTTTGATTTCTATAACATATAATCATGGTATTTCAATTTTTTTGCTGTATTGTATAATCCAAGACACTTTTGTCTTACACAAACATCCTTTCCTGTATTCCCGCAATAACAATTTCCCGACGTCGACCCCATCAGAACTCCGACAAAGGACTCCTGTTTATACCATTAACTCAAACGTCATCATTATTCGACTCGTCTTTGCAGAAGGAGTAACATTACTAGAAACGCTATCTCCGTGTATAAATAGTCTAGCGCAGCAGAGGTCGTTGTACTGCCTCTCTCTCTCTCTCTCTCTCTCTCTTCAAAATACACTCAAATTAAAGAGCTTCTCTTTGTGCCCTTTTTGTGTGTCACTAGAGATAGATAGAGAACAGCGTGTACCGCAGAAGACGACAGACGTAGTTGCGATAATGAAACCGCCTCTCTCTCTCTCTTGCGTCACTCGAAACGCACGAGTTGCGAGAGTTAATAAGAAGAAGGGCTAGACTCGAGAATAATTGGCTTTCGAAGAGAGAACAACCTCGCTGTACAGTCTAGATATCTAGTTTCGTTGTTGTCCAGCTATATAGTCGTTTAAAATCGAGTGTCGTAAAGTGCACGCGCGCGCGTGATAAGACGCGCGCGTGTTGTACGTGTGTTTCGAGATAGGCGAGTTAAGCGCGGGTCGTTAAGCTGCTTATACTACTACGCCGTTCGCGGCTCGTTTCGAACTCTATATTATGTGTACTCGGCGATCGCTTAAGACGCGCGCGCGCGGTTGCAGCTGACGAAGCGAAGCTGGGATGCTCTCGTTGTAGATTGTTTCTCTTTTTACTATATACATATACAGGTATACGTTTGTATTAAGAATCTAACGAAAAAAAAAATCCCCTTCTGTTTACAGGATGGAAGACACGTAATTCTTGCCTCGACATCAGCAGCAGCACTGTGGGAGCTTAATTGAAAAGTCCCGGTCTGCTCGTTAGAACCGTCTCTCTCTCTCTCTGGCTGCGAGGGCGAAGATGATATTGAGACGACGTCTCCGCACTGATTGAAAGGGGGAGCGTCGAGTGAGACTCTCCCGCTCACAGCCGAGAGTCTGGCAGAAAGGGGAAGAGAGACAAGACACAAGTGTGAGAAATGACATCGAGCACGAGGATGGCTCGCTGGGGATTGCACTCCAGTCAGGACTTCCGGAGGTGGCTGATACTCGCGGTCTTGCTCACACCGATGCTC
This sequence comes from Cecidostiba semifascia, assembly GCA_900474235.1. Lineage (NCBI taxonomy): Eukaryota > Metazoa > Arthropoda > Insecta > Hymenoptera > Pteromalidae > Cecidostiba > Cecidostiba semifascia. The sequence continues at coordinate 22,333 of UCQR01054020.1, forward strand.
GCCAAATCGCAGCTCACCTGGACGCCCATCTATGTTGGCAATGAAAGTAAGTGTGTAGTGTATTTATATTTATTTCTAAAATTTTTTTTGCAAACGACAATTTCAATGACAGACTCGTTATATGAAAAAAAAAAAAATTGTCCAGCAACATTCAGCTCACTGGCGATATACGTGCAAAACAGTGTTTGTCGAATGGCCCTGTATTTACAGGAGAAAATTCAGCAGTGCATCGACAGACAGAGAGAGAGAGAGAGAGCTTGGTCCCCGCAACAAACATGAAAATCACTATCGAGTGCGCATCGGCCTCCGGAATTTTACGCCAACAAACGGAGCGTGGTTCAATGCAATCAACGCGCCGCTCTCTCTCTCTCACTCACTCGGCATTTCTAAATACCGGGCTTCCTCTCCATTGCCCTTGGGCTTCATTCCCAACCACGCGCGTTCACCAATGTGTTCTATATATATACACATCTGTATACTATATATAGATGGGAATGTCAGTGTGGCCCGCATGACGAAATCCTCGAGAGTTCGAGGTTGCCCGCGGATCGAAAATAGCGCCGGCAATTAGCGTTTCGGGCAAACACACGCGAACGTCGGCGGTTATAACAATGCGTTAATTTCGGTCGTTATAGCCGTCGCGAAATTCGTAATTACGTTTCGCCGCGAATCAAGTTTGCTCAAGCGTTGTGCGGCTTTTTGCGATAGTTTTATTATACTTCTGAAGTACTTATATAGTTGTTAGTAATATTGAAGCTACACACATAATGAAATCGAATTTCTGCCGCAAAATAAGAGCGCACACCTCGTAAATATTCATGTAAAGTCAAATAAACTTGGGCGAAGCTTGTAGCGGTGGCGGTGTGCGGCGGGAAGCGCGAATTGATGAAAATGTTTGTCAAAATGCGCGAAACGCGCGTATATACACGAGTTTGAAAATAAAAAAAAATCGCGTCGCCCCTCCGGATAAACTGCGTTCGCTGCTGGAAAATTGCCGCGTTTATTCTGCGCTTACACGCAAAACTTTATCGAGCACGTCAGCAGAAGCGTTTGTCAGCAAAAGTCGCGTATGTTTTGTTTGGCATCACACGTGTGTGTGTGTGTGTCTATACGTGTATATACATACGTCTGCTTCGTTTAATTGTAGGTATTGTCACTGCGATCGGTGTTTTATTAAACTTTTTTTTTTGTCGCGCGATTGACTTTGAACACCGCTCGTCGTTGCGTCATCCCCCTTTTTTTTTGGTTATATAAAACAACATTGATTTTAACGCGAAAAATTGCGAAAAATATTGAAACAACGACGCGTTTCGCAATAAATCAAAAAGCATAACGCAGAATATATCCTCTCTTAAAAAAGTCATGACCGGATGATGTGAAGCCTATAAATGAAGTTAGCGTTGAACGCTGATTGGTCGACAGATTTGTATACGGTTTAGATGGCGCCAACATTTGAAATTTAATATTCGAATTTGAATTGCAAAGAGTTTGATAAAAATAATAAAAAACGATAGTATTTAGGTTAGTATTAAATTTTGAGATTAGTTTGTGACAATTAATTATTATGCCATAAAATAAATAGCGAATATCTAACCTCAAAATTGGAAGAGTACATAACCTACATTGCATTGGGC
>UCQR01054032.1:0-12738 GCA_900474235.1 Cecidostiba semifascia
ACGCTATAAGCAAGTGTACGTATTTATTGTTTATGATCTAAACAATTTTTGAGGTTAGGTAACTCCTGATCTAATTAGCATGGCTCCGACCACCCCTTAAGTGTTTTAACATTATTAACTAGATATTACTTTGTTGGACAGCTTTATGTTCGTTTTACTATGCGAAATATTATTATTCGACGAGGTAGATAAACCGCATATCATCAGTAGCAACAGTTATTCTGTGCAGTTTGAAATTTGAATGACGTGCGTGATATTATGTGCTCGAGGGAAGCTCGTGAATCCATTAATATAATAGTTTGAAAGCAGGTGTATATATATACGCTGACTAATAAATGGATATAATAATAAATCTACAATGTATTAGTAGCAATTTAAGTTCTGATGATTCTTTGGAAAACACAAGAAAAAAAAAGGAAGTTTAACATGAAAATTGTAACTTTTCCATAAAATACTCTTGCTAACTCTACAAAGTAGAAACCATCCGGTCAAGTTCCAATAAACGATGAAACATATTGGTAATCGTAACAGAAAAAATTTCTCACCAAAAACAAAAATTAGTTCCACGAAATAAATCGTTGAAATTGAAAAAAGAAAAAAATGTCATCTCGAATAATACGAAACACCGAACCGTTTAAGCAAATACGAATAAACAAGCACATTGTCGTTTTTCTTTATATCCATACCTCTCCTCTCGACTACCCCCCTCCACCACCAGTTAAATTAACGCCGAGCGCAGGAAATGCCATTGTGTAATTGCCGATGTTAAATTATCAGTTTCTCCGTGTTTGATCACCGTTCGAGCGGGCGGCACGCGAGAGTATATACCGCCGCGCTGTACCAGCGGGAAATGCAAATCTCTGCTGCAGTGTGTGTACTCCATCAGCACACTCGTACTCGCTCGCGATTCTATAAATATACCATATATGTAACGCATCTGTATATACCGGTAGGGCTATAGGATGGACAAACGAAGCGCGAGATGGTGAGACGGAGCGGCAAAAACGAGAAAAACAAATGATGCAGAGCAGCGCCGGATAGAGGGAATAACGAGAGTGTACTGCGTACACTGGTTAGTTCGGAGAATTACACGGTGGAGGATTTTTTTTATTCAGTGTAATTTAATTCTTCGGTACTGATAGCATCTTTTCCATCTCTCCAGCATTTTTTTTTTTTTCGCTCTACATCGATATATGCAACCATACAGCAGCCGATATCGTATATACAAGTTTCGCGGTTACTCAGAGAACTGATATTCTTTCCTTACTCTCACACGGGGCTCCCTTGTATACATGTGCACCTACGAATTTCCATCTCCGCGCGAGCGAGAGAACTGCTGCATGCACACATGTGTCCTCTCTCCGGCGCATCTCTCCCTCGCTATACTCTTGCAGCACAGTATATAGTGTCTGCCTCATTTCCGTTAGGCATCGGCGGCGGCAGCAGGGCGCGCGCAATGCGGTTTATAGGATTTCGCGAGTTTTGCTGGCACTTGGTTAGAACTAAATTAACTCCTCTTCTGCTTCGAGGCTTCTCTCTCTCTCTCTCTCTCTCTCTCTCCCTCTGTAGACTCTCACACATATATACGTACATATAGGTATAGTCACGGCGACGTCCCAAGTGGTCGGGGCGCGGATGTATATCGCGCGCGTTCTCACGACGTCAAGCGGAATCGCGATTTGCGGTTCTCGGTGGGATAGTAGAGGACGAGGCGGCACAGCACACCGTATTTTTCTTCGGAGGAGAATCGAGGAAATACACGCTGAGCATCAGGCTATATGTAGGAGCTAGTATTTTCTTCTTATGTATACGTCGTGCGCTTGAATAAATTGAGGCTTTGGATCAGGATTTTCAACGGAACGGATATAGGATTTGTCTCTCATCTCTCTGACTTTCTCATGAATAATGCCAATTTTGCACCTTTAAACGGATGTGCCTTTGCAGCAGGAGCTTCTCCTCTTTTTCTCATAAAATTCTAACGAGAGGAAAAACCGTGAAACGGTTCGATGAGACATACGCATCAGTTTGGAAAGTAATCTCCAATCCGACAAACTTGCTTTCGTGTATATCACGAGTCGTGTATTAAGAGCTCGCTTTTAGTAGTCTGTGCGCCGGAATTAGCCTGGCTCATGAGCATTAGTACGACGACGACGATTAAGACGACGTTTCGGTCGTCGCCGGCCTTTGAGCAGGAAAATTAGATTGCCGAGCGCGAGAACTTTCGGACAGAGCGGCGAGTGCCGACCGACGCTATATAAGTACTTCCTTTCCTGTGCGGAGAGAATCTAATCTTATTGCGGAGGGGACGAGTAAGTCCGACGAGCTTGACCAAAGCCCCTCGAAGTGCCTCGTAGACCATCAGGCCAGAGGGACGAGCTTGTGTATAATAATACGCGGTATAGTGTGCCAAGTAATACGATTTTTCGGCAGTTTTTGTCAGCTTGAAGTTTTCCCGAGGTTATGATGTTTAATCGCACTGGTTCAAACGACACGTAAATCGAAAGATTTTGCTCTCACCGGTCTAAAGTACCGCCAAGTATGATTATCATTTTCATATTTTGATATTTAATCACATTGGTGTCGCTGCTATAAAATATCTAACACTGAGTAAAAGACACACGACTTGACATTCACGCAACTGAGATATTGTTAAAAAAAAACCACGAGTCCAATCGTCGATTTCCGCAAACAAACGCGTTGCGTCGTGGTCATGTAAGCCCAGTAGGTCTATACGCTTCGACCAACTGCTGCAAGGCTCGAGGCCCTAATAATACTCACACAGGAGCTGCCTAGAGAGAGGAGCCTATGCCCAACGTCTATACAGTCATACATATGACACAGAGACGGTAGTTCGCCGAGAGAGGTGCAAACAACGAAGAACCAATCAGCCTAAAATGCAACTGAGAGTCCGACACTGGCACTGGACAACACACACTATACGCTGCTGCAGTATACGCACTCGCTGCGTCCGTTTCCCCTCTCCCGTCGATGCTGGCGCTGATGTTGTACGCGAGAGGCTCGGACTGTTGATTTATCCTGTTGACAAGTCCATTGCGCCGCGAGACCGGCCAATATCGACGCGATCCTCGCGCACAACCGAAAAAAAAAAACACCACACTGCAACCGTGGACGCGTGAAAAACGACCTGCTCGCGTCGGCTGCAATTTATTTAATTACATCGTCGATTGACGAGCCGATTGATCCGATATGTATACTGCATCAGGTATATGTACATGCGAGTGCGTGTACACATATACAGGGTGTGAGCTCATCGTCGTGTGCCTATACGATCGGATGGTCGATTAAGCGCGCGCGTAATCGCTCGCTTTGTGAGCCAGAGCATCGCTTTTTTTTTTTGTTTTACACGCGTCGTCGACGTTTTGGCATTTCGCATGAGCGTTTTTCTCGTTCCCACTGTAGCTACTACTACTACTACTGTTTTATTTTTTTCGAGAGGCTTTTTCGCGAATGTTTACCACCGGTTTGCCTTTTTTCTTTTTTTTTTGCTGTGCGCGGATAGAAAATAAAACGAATGCCATGCAAGCCTCGAGAGGAATGTAAACGGACTTCGGTTTTTGTTAGACATTTAGTAGAGCTTCCGTTTGTCAAATGCTTGTTTGGCTCTCGTTGTATTCTTATTAATGAAATTACCCTTTAAAACAACGACGTCTTGAAATCCTCGAAAAATAATAATGTAAAGCACATAATACGCACCCTGATTCCCAATAATGGTGACATTTTGACGATCGCGATAGCTTGAGCATATACACAGCGGAAGAACACGAAGACAACGATCTCAAAGTCGATCGCGCGCAATATATATAGGTAGAAGTTAAGCGCTCCTCCTTTTCGGTTTCCCTCGGTTCTTGCATTCGCACGATGAAGAAGACATCGCGGAAAAGAAAGCTCTCTCTCTCGATGCCCCCTTAAAATCCAAGCACCGGCAGTCAATTTTCATGTATCCGAGGGCACAAAGTACAAATACTCCGCATGTTTGTATACACAGGCAGTCGTCGTTGTTTCGCCGACAAAAGCAACGAAACGACTGCTCGACTTTAAGGGAAAAGCTCTTGCTCTCTCTTTAAGTCAAATCGCCGATGTGGCGGCGGCGCAAACATATAACTCTCGCGCGCGAGAGCAACATTTTTACAAGCTCCATTTCGCGCGTCTGCCCTCCTTGAAGCTCGGCGAGACGAGTGTGTGTGTGTGTGTATGGGACTGTTCTATACTTTGAGCGGAGCTGCTGACTGACTTTCTCTGTATTTTTCTTCTCGCTACTGGAAGACTTTTTTGCGAAGTCATTCGAGTGCGAGCGTTTCTTGAATTACTGTATTGTATGCGTAGTTGACAAGGAGGAGGAAGAGGAATCCTGATGTTTACCTCAAAGCTGCTTTATTCTTTCGAGCAATACCGTTAATTTCATCGTTTACTTTGAGCGTTCACGTTCATATTATATGTATGCTCTGCTTTTGGAATAAAAATGAAGCTTTTTTCTCAATAAAATTCAAGCACGCGATTATTTACAAATTGTAAATAATATATGAACCGATGAGGAAATCGCATTTTAAGAAGAAATTTAAAGCTACATTTGGATTAATTAATTGCTTCATCATCCTTATATAATAAAAGCGCTCACATTTGCGTATAATGAATTCTCAGATAATCCAACTGTAATTTTATGCGCTTGATGCCTTATTATATTTCGATATTTGCTTTATGAGAGCCGATAACTGGCTGCTATCGCACGATTCTTGGTTTTTTTCCTGCTTTTTCACTGCTGATCGGATGATTTCTTTCTCGGTCTTTTTATGCGCGTAATTATATAGAGGTTTCATAATACTTGATCCATTGCGTTTCTTCTTTCAAATCATAATAAATGTAGAATTACGTTATGGAATAAAATTTGTTTTTTAACATCCACCCTTCTATATTCTTTTCTACATTTATTATAAAGCGTCATGATTATACAGATATAAATTAATCCAGTGTTTGTTGAACTAAATTATTGCAAAAAAAAAAAAAAAAAATTGCAATTCAATGTTTGGCTCTCAATAAATCTCGATATCTCAAACGTTTTACTATACTCGTAACCGTATAATACGGAACACAGTAGCTCGAAACTCGGCTCTTACAAAGCACAATTCGCAGGCAATAAATTTGCCAAGTTCGGGCAAAAATTGCGCTCCTGCAGCAACTCGAGCATCTCGAAAGAAATTTCGCGCTCTCGAATAATAACAGTTTTGAGAGTGGCTATATATAAATACAACATATAGCAGCGACTACACTCTTCAACTCTTTCTTTCTCTCTCTTCGTATGAATGAATCCTCGATATTATTGAAGGACCATATTACACGCGAGTATACTGCGCACAGCCGGCCACATATCTCATATATAATAAAAGTATTATTAAGAGGCCACTTCAGACATTCGAATAAATTGACTGGAAACAGAAACTCGGGGGGCGAATCTCTGCGCGCAATGGTCGTAGCGGAAAGAATTTCTCGTGAATGAAAAGTCCGACAGAGAGAAAGAGAAAACCTCGCGCTAGCGGGTCTTTGAGGAAGAAAAAAGCTTGTATATGCGCGCGCCCTGAAGGAGAAAAAACGACGAAAGCGAGAGAGAGAGAGAGAGAGAGAAAGAGAGAAAAAAAAGCATCAGTATATAGTTGGCCAGCGTACAAACACATACGAGAGGGACGAGGGATAGCCCTGAAGCAGCAGCGGGATGAGGAAATATACGAGTATCGGCCGCCGCTCTCTCGCGTCCATTCGACTGATGCCCTCTCAGGCGGGCGCGCGTGTATGTATACAGATATATAGAGACACGAGGTGTTGTATAGACGACTCGCTTTCCTATTTATCGACTGCGATATATCTGAGAGAGAGAGAGAGAGAGAGAGCTAGGGGGAGCCTTGAAAGCCGACATTTCTCGTTGCAGGGCGTCCGCCGCGTCGGTTCGCTTTCGCGCCGTGATCGAGAAAACGAGGTAACGCTGCAGCGGACTGGCTATATACATGTGAGAGAGTAAGAGAGAGAGAGAGAGAGAGAGAAAGCTATACATCCGCTCCAGAGGCTAAAGAGAAAGAGACGAAGAGGAAGCTGAGATAAAGACCGAAAAGGATGGAACGAGAGCGAGAGAGAGGAATCAAATCGTACACTTTATATACGGAGATCGCGATAGCGGCCGATCGGCTTTAGGGGGTGAACGAGACGGAGTACCTATATATGGTATACACACATATATATATAGGGAGACGACGACAAGTCGGAGACAAAGACGAAAAGCACGGGGAGAGGGCGGTGTATTATACATGTATATACCTATATATATATCGCGCGAGAAATGAAAAATGCCGAGTATTAGGGGAGAGAGACAGAGTAGCTCGTGCCTGCGCATGTTTGTGCATGCTAACGGTTTATTTTGGTAGTTTCGATCGAATCGAGCAAACAGAAATGAAATTGCGTATAAGAAACTTTAATTCGCCAGTTATATATAGATGAGTTAGAACGCAAACAGTCGAGAAATTAATTAGCGCTTAATATTAGTTGGCGGTGTTAGTGGTTAATTTCACCTCTGAACTCGGGCATGTTTGGTCTTCGCCATATATTATAAATTATCATCGCATATAATTTACCAGCTCGAGGATGTAAAAATTCAGCACTCGTATATTAAACATACCAGTCAATGCCGGCCACCCGTGAAAACGCGAATAAGTCACGCGATAATATAAAGTTTCCAAACAAAAGTAGTATCAGAAGAATAGTATAGAAAACGAAGAAGAAATCAAAGGCATCAAGAGAGCAAGACGACGAAGCTCCGCAGAAGTTAAATAAGATAGCCGCTGATGGAAAACGCGCGTCGGGAGAAAGGCAGCAGTAGCAGAAATTTATCCCGTGGGTGTAATCTATAAAGGCCGGCACGAGCTTTGAAGCTAGCAGCCGCCGCCAGTATCCTCCGGAAAAGGAGAAAAAAAGGAAGCGCCGACGTCGAAGAGCATCGAAGGAGTAGGGAGAGCTTTAACGAGATCGATGAAGCTTTCGCCCACCTCCTCCTCTGTCGCGCGGTGTCTCACGACTAAATCCCGTACTTTGGAGCTACGCGACGACAGCTATGTACTATAGCTTTTTTTTCCTGCGCTGTGTATAGGACGAACCTTCGCTGAATTACGCGACTAACTGTCCAGATGCATTAGCGACAGTTGGCAAGTGCCGCTGATTCGCGAAAGCTTTTTTGTCGTTGCGATGATGCTCTTAACTTTGTTGCATCAGTATATAGATCGAGCCTCGATTGTACACGTGGAAAATTGTATTGGTCCCCTCCCTCGAAACCTGTGGCTTGTCCGATGCTCTTTTGAGAGATCTAATTAACCATCAGAGAGATTTCTACACACAAGCTATTTCCTTCCCTTTCACGTATACAGAATTAAAAAAGAAGTCCATGCGAATTCAAAGACTGCTCTTCCTTTCCATGTCACGTACACACACACACACATACACTGGCCATGTGAACATCCGCTTAATGGATCAAGGGCGAAAGCGTCGTGACGCTTATCCCTCGGAGGTATTAGCGCGCGCAGGAAAGAAAAAAAGGAAGCGCCAACGAGAGACCTGTCCCTGATGATGCGTGTTTTACGAGGAGAAAAAAAGCTCTTAGAGCCTGTGGTTTAGTTTCTCGACAAGTGGGCGTTTCTATTGAGTTGAGTATTTTTTTTTTCGTACATTTAGCCGGGACGAGTATACGAGTGAATATTTCTAAAACACACTGTCTGCGTCTTCCTCCTGACTTCCCTGATATAGATAACATATCTGCAAATTCACTCATGCTAGCTATATAATTACTCGAAAAAAATCGATTTATATATCTTCCAGTAGATTTGCACATATGCGCAGTGTATATATACTGTATACAGACAGGAACAAAAGACATTTTCAATTTTACCGTTATAGAAGCGTAAAAATTTGATCGCACACAGAAGCAGTAGCAGCAGTATAGCAACAGCAAATCTTGATTTATCGGAACACATAAGAGCGCTTGCGCGAATTTTTTCCCCGATATGATATATATAAGCGCGGACGGTGAGCGCAGTTTCCTTTCCCGGTGCAGGCGATGCGCTGCCGGCGCTTTTTTTTTTACCCTTTAAAAATCACGTTCCTGCACCGCGCGCTCACACTGCTGCAGTGGCCGCCTTAACACGACGTTATTACGTCCGTTTATCGGCAGCTCGACAAAACGCCGGGAAAAGGGAATTTCTCCCGGGCCGCGCGCACACGTCGAACCCGCGCAGCGGGTTCGACCAGCGCCTTGATTTTCGCCGAGTCTGCGCTACTGCTATCCACCGCTGCTGCTCATAACCGGACGTCTCTCTCCCTCTCGATTTAATTGAATTATTTTCTCAGACTTTCATTATTTTCCTTTGTATTGCAGCTGTCGGTGATGCGAGAGGTATACGTTTTTCAAAAAAAGAATATAATACTCGCCGATATATAGAAAAGTCTTCTCTCGCAATAAAAATTAATTGAATAGCTGCTGGGATAACGATATATAGAGAGGATGCCAATAATAAAAGACGCTTTATAATTTCCAACGCTATCGCACTCTTTCGAGTTGCTCGATATAAAATAGTTCACCTGATATGCTATACGCGTCTAATTTTTCAAAGGATCATCAGTCAAAGTCTTGCAGGTTCCCCCCGTATATAAACATGAGGAATTCTCTGTCGTATACGCGCTGCAAGATACATCCTTTGACTCGGCCGACTACAAAGACTAGATTACTATTTGGGCTCTGAAGATGCGCGCGAGCGCAAAGGCTTCCGCACTATACACACCTGTCGCTGCTATATGACATGTAGCTGCTGCTGCTGCTACTACCTGGCAACAACGAAATCCGGACGAGCGTTACATATAAGGGAGGTAGAGAAGAGAGAAGGGAGAGAGATAGTACAAAGCACTGAGAGGTCGGTAAGTGTAGACTGTGAAATTTAGTAATTAAACTTTGATAGTGGAGCATACAGCGTACGTATACATTCTGCAGAAAAAAAAATCGTAAGGGAAAAGCAACGTTGCGACACTGTGACGAAAAACGAATCACACCGCCCGTGTTGTATACCAACGAAGAAAAAAAATTAATAAACCGGAAAACATTTAACGAGCTTGCAACTCCTCCAGCCGTATCACCACACAGTAGTGCGATCATGATCCCCGAAAAAAGCTGCGAACACGCGTCCGCCGAAAAAAAAGCGCGAACACGAACTTTATACACGCCGGGACGCAGCTCTCTCTCTCTCTCTCGCGTCGTACAAAAATAAGCCCGAAAAAACAAAGCTGCGTATACGCGCTTTTTCCCTCGTCGTCGTCATAAAACACACTGCTGATTCATTCGTACCTATATATATACATCCGCGCGGCGAGAACCGGTGTCGCACGGCGATTGTCACGTGCCCGCGATTTTTTTCGCGAGTCGCCCAGCACAACACGTAGGTTATACGTGATATGCTGCGAGGAATAAGCCGCGAATTCGGGAGGGGGGGAGAGCTTTAGTGGCAATAAAGAGAGCGTAATCAAGCTTGGGAATTGTCTATAGTGTGAGCTGTGAGCGCGTGTATATGTGTGGGATATTCGCCGAGTAAACTCGACGTCGAGACGCTCTGAAGTGCCTGCTTATTGGGGTATATTCGAGTGTGGCTGTATATCCGCGTTGTGTATATTAGGCCGATAGTTTATTGGCTTTGTGTGACTGCGCGACGAGTATTCGTTATATTGAAAATTACGCTGCTACACTTGTTTATTTTTTGAAAATAAATTTTCTATTTTCGTCCACACGAAATTGACGCGAGCTAAAAAGTATGGTGTAAAGTGTGAAACACGATTTCCGTTGTATAATTATGCAACGTCATACTTGTATACAATACAACGTCAATGTAAATAATCCATCAATATCTATCAAGGTATTTTATAACGAATACAAATTTATGCCAATAATATAACTATATAAATGTATCGGAATACTGAATATTCTATTATCAAGCTCGAGCTTTTCCCATCCACGTATACCTATATAAAATACAATAGCGATATACTCGCATTGGCGCACGTATATACGCACGTAGCGTATAACGTTTTTTCGTTCTCCTCACTTCCTTATTAGATTCCCGGGAATTTCGGCCGCCCGCTCTTTCGTTTCCATTTATCGAAACGAATACACACGAAAGGAAAAGAGAATTTCCCAGACGAGCGTCTTGCCTTTCCAATCGGCCGCCCGCCTCGCCGCTCTGATCTCCGTGCGCGCGTATATATGTATGTGCAAATCTACGGCCAACAGGAAAGTTCTGGGCAGCTCCTGAGAGACATGAACATTTTTTTCTTAAATCTAAACTTTGTTGGAAATGAACTTGTGGCTTATAGCTGGAGGGAAAAAAATGTTCGAGAGTTGCTTGGAAGTTTTCTATTTGCACTTGTACTTTTATATCTGATAATATAATATTATACGCAGACCCGAAGGCAAAAAAAGCACAATATGGGATATTATACGCGCCTGTCGATTGATAATACCGACGAATCAAAGACAGAAATGATCCGATATATACTCTTTGCCTAGTTGATTTTTTTCGTATATATCCAACAAAAGCTCGCGCCGAGCATTCGCGTATAAAAGCGTTTACGCAAATGAAATTCGAAACGCAACTCGACAATGAGCTTTTATGTATGTATATACGTGTTCAGCCAAATCAGATTTGTATGGACGCGGCAACGTTGAATATTCATATCCATATATTATGATGTCTGTTTTTATTGTGCCGTTACGAGATTATACATGACATGAGAGGATTTCGAACGTATTCCACAACTCCGTCACATATCAATTTTGTAAACCCCCAACGAAAAAGTTGTCGTCCTCACAATTAAGGAGAATATCACACACAATCCGTGATAACGAAAGCCACCCCATATCAGCAAGTTCAACCGAAATTGTGTGCTTCCCTATACACATGCACACGAGTCCATCATCATGGTGGAGCTACCGAAAAAGGAGACAAATGAATAACGGGACAATACTTCAATCAACAGCTGCTGTAATAAAACGAATGGAGTGTTTATATATACATATTTTGAAGATAGACTAATTTCATAAATTAACACACATCTTTAACTTTAATCATCCCCGTGAAGGAGCTCTAGAGCAAATAACTTGCAGCAGCAGCAGCAGCACGCGCACGATGCCAAGAAATTATACTGCATCACGCACTGAGAAGCACGCGCGAAGCACACGTGCGAAGGAGTTATAGCCGCAGCTGCAGAAGGGGAGTAATGCTTGTTTTCTCGAAAGCGGAGCACCGCCTTAAATCACGCAACCTAATTCTCCTGACGCGCGATTTCCATAATTCAGACTATATGCACACACGCGCGCGCAGTATGGAAGGACCGGAGAGAGCAGTAATCGTCTCGATCGTTTGCTCGCGAGCTTTTACCCGCGCGAAACTTTAAAAAGCTCTGATATTGCGCGGGTATGTTTAGATCCCTGTAAAAATAGCTCTTTTCTGCATCGATAATTCCGGTATAGGCAAACAATATAATGGAATAATTTCGCGGCCTTCCATCTAGCTCCTTAAACAAAAAGCCCTGTAGCGCTTGTGGGTAAAAAGCACTTGCTAATTCACTCCAGAGACTGTGTTGGCAAAACAAAACGTAAAAAAAAAAAATACCCGACGGCGCTGCAAAGAATTTCACGGCACTTTTGCCGCGGAAAATGTACGTAAGACGTCGGCTGTACACACTAAAGCTCGTGCAGTTTGTAACGGAATGCAAATGCGACTTTTGCGAGTAGACTACTCGCGGCTTGCTGCTTTTTAAAAGACGAGCGTGCGAGAGCTTTCAGAGAGGAAAAAAGAGTACGTGAGTTATTAATTTTACCGTTATTTGAATATTCAACGGTGTCGTTTACAAGTCAGCCGAACCGATCTAGCGGGGGATACCGTGTTCAAAATGGCAATAAAAGCTACGCACGCCTTTGACGGAAGGAGAATAGCCAGGAAATATATCTCCAAGATGTAAACAGCCAGGCCAAATGAAAAAGATATGGAATGACAGTCGGCTGCTCATATAAATAGACAAAGGAATAGTCGCTCTGAAGTATAACGAAAGACGGAACAGAGAGGAAATGCACCACCAGCTTTTCTATATTTACATATTCCATATCGCAGTTTCGCCCAGCGGAACTCTCATAAACTCGCAACTTATTTTTTCCCGCATGCCTCTTATACGTCTAACGGAGTTGACTCTATATCCGTGAGCAGCTTTTTCTCCTCAGCGATGCAGCTGTCTAGCAAAGCTGCGTCATCCTTTGAGAATCGCGTCTCGTGTCATTCGTCTTGACGTCGAGCAGCGAAAAAAGAAGCGCGCACTACTGCAACTGCCTGATTGCCTTTCGTTGACTCTATACTCGCGGACGAACTTCAAGTGCTGCTGCTGCTGCTGCTGCTCGAATTTTTTCTCAGACGTCCCGTGCGAGCTTGCAACGTCGGAGACGCAAGCTTCAAGTGGAAGTACGGGGAGAAAGTGACGTATATTAAGCTAGCAGATCAAGGTCACGATTCGCACTTCTAAACTATTGGATATTTAGTTGCTAATTTGTTGCTAATTTGTTACGCTATTCCGGATTTTGTTGCTAAATACGTATCAAAGATACGCGCTATCTGCTAGATTAAGACTTAACCTAGCAGACCATGATGCTGTATCTTC
>UCQR01054060.1:6645-19412 GCA_900474235.1 Cecidostiba semifascia
AGGTTCTCCTTTTCACCTCCTCTTCGGCCTTGCCGAGGTCCTCCACCCGTACATAAACGTGTCATTGGCCTTAAAATTGTGTGACGTAAGCCTCCGCAAGTATAAATATGTGTGAAAAACTGTAAAGATGATGATCCCATGCCCCTAATGATGATGCTACCAACAATCTTTTAAGATATCGGTATTTTATATTTAGTTCTCGATCGACTCGTTTTCATCAAAGTTATAACATTGTGTGATATAATACACATCAATTATAAAAATATAATTTACTAATCTCAGTTTATATTAAATAAAAATTTGCCTCGCTTTTTTCAATCTTACAAATTTGAATGTAAAGAAAACAACATACTCTATTGGAAATATATTTTACTTAATAAAAAGAAAAATGGAATAAGGAAAAGTCATTATCAGAATACTCTCCAATTTTCGTTACCTAATACGATATAAATAGCTAAGACAGGCCAAGCAAATAACTGCATCAAAGTCTGCAAAAACGCAGGGTTAAAAGTTGGAAGCGTCTTGGCGCCGCGATATTTAGCATACAAATTTGTTCAAACATCGTGTTCATCCTATCTTGAGATGAATCCAGTACAAAACATAGTATTAATAAATTTGGAACACGATTACTGTTATTATGATAACGTTATATATATATTGCATCAAAATCATTTACAAGACTTTTCGACGACTCTATAAAATTTATATGAATGTGATAGATAAAAAGTTAAGCAAGTTGAATTTGTATAAATTGCATTGATTGTAGTTTCACATTTATTCAGCATTTTAAGCCGCAAAGAAAGATCAAAGCCCGTCAAACAAGCATATTGTTATACTGCATATTGATAAGTCTCTTGGTTATCCCTTTTCACTTTTTTAGCTCGTCAATTTGCGACTGAAGTATTTCTTTAAATTTAGAAGGCTGAGAAATCATTCAACTTTTAATAATAGGCTTCTTTTGATGTTGCGAACCCTTTTTTCTTTTAAAGCTTCTTGAAGGCCCCTCCCGCTCGACTCCTACCGGTATATTTTTACGACCCTCAAAAGAATTTCACGCCTGTAGATTTCTGTAAGCTTCGCCGTTCGTGTTTATGATAGAGGAAAATAACTGAGAATCAGCTAAATTTGGCTGTAAAACACGCTATAAAAGTAAAATCCACGAAACGTATTAATATTCGATCACATCACAATTTTGTATTTTAAATTACTGAGTAGTATTAAAAATTAAATAACTTTGATAGTTCTAAGGAAAAAAGCTCTGTAACTCACTTAGCAAATTATAGTTATTTCAAGCATTTTAGAAAAGGTTCCATATTTGTCCGATAAGTACGACGAAGGTATTTTTTTTAGCGCATACCTAGCTGCTATATGAAAAAATACCTTTTCTGTGAACGATTGCAGTTTCCTATAAACAAAAATATAAGATGAAAAGCTAATCAAACTGGCATCTTTTTCTTCGTTGCTGATTCATATCACATACAGTAATAATATAATTATAATATGTTAAGAATAATATAAATTATTGCTAGCAATATTAACCGTTACAAGCTGAATTAATGGATTAATGGATCTCGATCACACAGTGGCGTGGGAGTCCACATAGACTGCGTTAGAAGTGTATGACGACGTTCGCATGAATAACGGGTTTTAGCGCGAGGGCTGTTTTCGCAAGCGTCTTGTACTATTCAACTACTAGACACCAACACTACTACATACTACTTGAATTTTACGAGTTCAGTTGCCTGAGGTTTCAATATATTATGTATCGCTGTTGAACGAGAGTGTATCTGCAGTGATGCGAGAAAATAATGACATCATGCTGATGTCATTCGCAACGGGTGTAAGCAATAATGTAATGTGTGTCGGTGGAAAGGCTTTCACGAATGCAGTTCTGTGACACATTTTTTTCTGGGAACTAACTGATACAACAATTTGTCGGATAATTTTTGTTGAAGTCAAAAATTTACATATTAGAATACAAGTTCAAGTACAATTGATCTTTTGTTAAAGTATACTCTATATGTACACGATCGGCGATCTTATAACCTCGTTTTATCAAAGCATTTGAAAAATTTTAATTAAAAGGAAAAACAACTACTGAATCAACCAGAGAAATCTCAAATTACAGAGGTGCATTCCGTGTAAACCTGCAGCAATTAAATGTCATGAATCTTCATGCGACATCCATAATAATTAACCTTCATTTTGTACACTCATACAAACCACTTTTACACCTCCAATATACTGTCCCACCCTTTTTTACCCGTACGATGGTATCTATCCTTTTCTCACATATACACACCAAGCATCACAACAATTTCTCAGTACAATACGAAGAGAAAAACTGCATGTTTATATATAAATTCGTATACATGCATGTTCTCGTGTATGTATCGAGAAACAAAGACGAGACGCATGTCCGTCTGCGTAAAAGACCTTCGACTGCCAGGCTGAAAAGTGCGCCGGGGCAAGTTTCACTTGCAGTCCCGTATAGATACCGGTATTGTATATAATTCCAGTGTAATAGCGTTGATTCGCCGAATGAAAAAGCCGCCGCTCGAATGTGTATTCATTGCTCAGAATCGCACGGAAAATCAAAAGCCAGAATGTAAAGGTCCAGGATCGGGATTTCTGAGGATATTTTGCTGCTTCGTTTTTGCTGAAGATTGAATGTGAGTCACTCGAATTTTGAAGCCAATTACAATGCTTGAGATGACTTGTGTTTTTTGGTTTTGGTTTTCGGATTTTCGTGGTAACAAAATGAAGATATGGGAACAATGTGCAAATGCTTCAAAAGTTGCAGAAGATAACTTGTTATAATGCTAAGAAAAAGTGATAATTATACGGAGAATTTTTTAAATTTAGATAGAAAAACAATCAATAAAAAGTGATTGTTGACTCAGTGGTGTTACTATATAGATCCAACATTTCGCTTACACTCAATGAATTCATACTGAAATAACGCTGATTGCACGGGCATCTCCTTTTAGAATAAGCTACCAAACCTGTTATCTGTTAATTTAAGAATACACGTATCATTTAACTCTGAATATTCGCATCAAAATACGAGACAGTCTATACAAATACTGTTACACACACGGTGTCATTCAAATCGGGTCATAACAATCCCATTCGAATATTAACGGCCGGAAAGCCTTCGTTTACCAAAACGGCGGTGTGTCAGTGCCCATCCATAAATTTAAAATTAAAAATCTCCACTTCCTTATTTTTCTTCCCCCGCTCCTGTCTCGCGCTTTTTACGTACGCAATCGTTGCGTCGAGCCGCGCGTACATTAGATTGTCTCAATTTATCATCGAGTGACGAGTTAATTCATTTGCTGAGAGAGCGCGCGGGTTGGACTATTACAGGAGGGAACAAGAACGTATATATACATATACACTTGAGCTTGTGCCTGGAAGTGGGAAGACCGGATCGAATGATTGTTGGATGACCGGCGAACGCTTGATATCGCGGACCTCCGGACAGGAAGTGTCTTGTTGGGCCAGACAGGAAATATGGGGGTGAGACGTTCGAGAGACTTGAAAATCAGCCCGATGTGTGTGCGAATCAATTGTCAAAGTGGGCCGTTTCACTAGAACTTTCTGGTTCGTTCGCGTCATTTTCGCATATTGCCTTATTGCCATTTTGAAATCTACATATCCGTCGTTTCTGAAAGTCTTACGCGTGTGACGTGAAGCGTGTACCACATGCGACTATGATATTCAAAAAAGCCACGAAAAAAAAGCTTTTAAAATAAGAGTCAAAATGAACTGCAGGTGAAAGCTGCGTTATTATATAGTAGGCAATCATTTTCAAATTCCAATTTTCAAATTAAGTTAACGTACTATTTCCTACTATATCGAAAGCACGCGATAAGATACTGTGCAAGCCGATAATAATAATAAGGCTCTAAAAAAAACATGGTAATCATTCTATTCTTTCTCTGATTGGTTGTTTGTTTTCGCGCTCAATCCCTACAAATGCATCGATTCTTAACCTCACTATACATCCGAAAACGCGCGGAGCGCGTCTAAAGTAGCTAATAGTATATATTTGTCAAAGGCGCCCGATTATCACGAATATATAGTAATTGAATTTATCACGCATCGCGCGATAATAATGCATTCCAAAGCCGAGCGTATAAATTAAAAAATCGTTTAAAAATCCTACAAAAAGAGTCGAAACGCATTAACACCGTGGTCGAGAGTGTCTATCTCTGTTTACATGTGGTCACACGCTTACAACGTGCGACGCGCCTGTATATAATTACGCCGTGAACCCACGAGACTGAGAAGAAACTATTATGCTATAGTTGTCGAGATGGAAACCCGCACACACGCATATACACACTAATAGACCCTATGGTGTATACAGTCTTCGATTATCGACGCGCGTTCATTAAAGCTGTCGCGTCTACCGGCGATACGTGAGACCTGGCAATTAATAACTTTTAAGCGACTCTAATGATCGTTTAAGCCATTCCTCTACCTTCTCTCTGTATATCTTTTGCTTCTGTCTCACACGCCGCTGTAGCATTATGTAAAGTAACGGCCTTTTCCGTTTATGCCTCTCTTTCTCTCACGTGCGGAGCATAATCTGTAATATGGGATCCGTCAGAATTCGAAGCCGCATCTGTAACGAGTCAATTGAATCGAGCGGACTGTTCGATAGGACAAAAGTACGTGGTGTTTGTGAAACATGCCGGGATATTTCATTCGGATAGATCGAGATTCCAGTGATTTATTCGTTTGAAGAATTTATTGCCGAGGTAATGAAACGGGATCGATTTCCTAGTTATTTGCATATTATGCTGCAGAAAGACGCATGCCATCGTGACACCTTAGAGAGCGCGTTATATTGTAACACTGAATTAATAATATCTAATATTTTTTTCGTCGCTGAAAAAATTTGTAGGACAGCTGATTAATAATCAATTAATTTTTTTAACGAATATATATGTGTAATTCGAAATTATTATATTAATGTAAAACTGATTTTTTCGATGGTTATAGAGTCAGTATTTTTTATTGGATAATGAGATGTAGTTTAATCTTCGATCAGAAAATGTTTGGTTTACGTAAGAGTGGATGTCAGACTTCAAATATAAAAATGTTTGATTCACTTATAATATCTCAATTAAGCATACTTTTATTTGAAGCAAAAAAAAAATACTGATCCATAAGCACGTAATTTTATGATAAATTACTTTCCTCCAAGTCTTATACTTTGCTTTGTAAAAAGCCAATCAAGCAGTGTATAAAAAACTAAATAGATGAGGTGCACATAACCATAAAAATGCGGTAGCTCCTTCTCATGCGTTAATCGTATTAGATAAGTTTAACCTTTTTACCGTTATAATTTTAATAGATTGATTTTTGCAATGCTTCTCCAACCCCGTCAAAAGACTGCTCCAAGTAATAAACAATTTGCCACTCATCCATAATCACTTAAGGTAGCCAAGAAAGCAAAAAGATCCACCTTATATTTTCACCATTATTACACGCTTCGGACATTGATGAAATCTCACGCCCACTCGAACGTCTGTTCCTTCGTCTAAAATCGAGCATCAGCTTGTATTATATATCTGCGCGCCTTGTCTCCGCCTCTCGCACACTCCCGCGCACAACTCGATTCTCGTTTCTTTTTCTGCGCACTCGGTGCATGATTTACGGATCGAGTATAACTGCAGTCAACAACGTTATATATAGTCGACTATGCGGCGCTGGATTTTTCACTTTTGCCGCAAGAACGTGCGTGTATCCGGATGTGCGAGAGAGAGGGAGAGAGCTGTATTCAGGGTTAATGCATTCAGATGAAGGAGATTGCGTTACAGGGGTATTATGGCTGGACGCGATCATCGCACTTGCTCTTGTGTGTGACACATGCTGTGCAATTATATTTTCGCGAGCGCAGTGCATATTAAGTTGATTTTGATTATGGGGTTTTGGTGTATCGGAGCTGTGGATGTTTATTCGTTGTTGTACAAGTGTACTGTAGAGTATCATTGGTGAAATGACGAGAATATAAAGGAGATTAGAATAATAACTGTATATGCGGTCAATTCACTTTCCTATTGACACAAACCAAATTGAGAAATCGGCAAGGATTTCTGACTATCTGATATCGGCAGCGCCCTGACGTCATAACGCTGAACAGTGCTTTTTCGCACTATGACATCATGGTTCAGTGAATTCTAGTCCACTGCATACATCTCTCGGTAGCTGTATAGCTATTGCAGCCTACGGAAAGTATATGTAAACTAGTAAGATTTTACAATCTAACTATTTCAAATATCTTTTCAAAAATTGGAGCACTAGTGGTCAATGAGTTGAAAAACCAAGAAAAATTCAAACTCAATCTGTTGGTATAGATCGTCTTCGAAGCACTTCTACTTGATATATCATTAATGTACATACGATTGTGACTGGATCGATCGAACGATCATTTCGCATCTCAAATGAGACGTGCAGATCAAATGCGCCAGTCTATCATAAGTCTCGAGACGATCTCTTATTGATTACTAATGTGTCGATAATCAGCTCCAAGGAGTGGCTCTGACAAATAACATTGTATTCGATGAAGTTGAGCCTACGTCGCGAGGACGAATTGTTTCAAATTGATATTCCAAAGACGAGATTTGCTATTAGCTCATTCTAAGCCAGACTTTCCTCATACGCTAACAGTATTGTTCGAACTGAACTACTCTCGACTTTTCAAAAGGAAACCATCCCAACTTATTATCATTCTCTTATCACCGACCGTTTTCCTCTCTATACCAACGCACACAACCAACAAAAACAGTAATCCTGTCAAGTTCGATCAGCAGCACTCGACAAAACCACGTCTACGACAAGTTCTTATCACCTGCAGCAGTTCACGCACACACGCACATCGACATCAGGCAGCTGTATATGTATATAGACCTGAGCTCGATCTGGAAAAAGGAAAAGTCCACTTCTGCATCAGCGCGCTGCTGCAGCCACCGGTATTTCGCGAAAGGCGAGAACGAGCCGTGTCGCTGTGTGTCGGTATTA
The DNA here is from genome assembly GCA_900474235.1 of Cecidostiba semifascia. NCBI lineage: Eukaryota > Metazoa > Arthropoda > Insecta > Hymenoptera > Pteromalidae > Cecidostiba > Cecidostiba semifascia. Next base: position 13,681 of record UCQR01054060.1, read on the forward strand.
TGAAGTCGTCGTCCTTTATCTCGCTCACATCCTTAATGAAGAAAAATCGCTGCGGTGCTGCTGCTACTGGCGGGGGCGAGCGCACGCGTTCGAGCTCGTGCGCGCGCGCGAGCTTGCATAACGAATCGCAAGTAAGTGCCCTGTATATATATGTATGCATATAGTTGAGCGCGAGATGTTTTTATGGGCTTTTCGTTCTTTTCCTTTTTGCTTAGAGTCCATGCTGTAGTTATAGGTGGAATATGTGCCGGTGAGTTTTCTTTTTGTTCGACGACTGATATGGACTTTTGAGACGCGCGTGCGATTGGTGCGGGTTTAGGTATTGACCAGTCATGTTGTATCTTTACAATAACTTTATAATAACTTTCATTATAAAGATCTACAATTTAAAGCTACACACACGCCGACAGTGCGGATACTACATTATCGATATAACATTGCATATCTAGGGTAATAATATTATTAAAGCCCGGCGCAAGCAAAGTTTAAGAGCGAGTTTATAATGCCGCTAGACAGCCGGGGAAAGTAAATGAAAACACGAGGTTGAATAACGTGGAAAGCATATATCTGTATACATCAAGTAGAATGAGTCTCCGACTGGTTTAATAGCAGTAGTTACACGCGCATTATTTAATCCGCGCTTAAATCGAGTTTTCCTAGAAAACCACCTATACACTCCGTGTACTGCGTATACGACAAAGCAATAATCTCGAAAAACTAGAAAATAAAAAAAACAACCATATACTTCTTCCGACAAATATCCTTCTCTCTTTCAAGCACACAATCGGTTAAGCAAGTCGAAGCCGGCGTGGCACACGCATTATCCTTGACTCTCTGCAGCAGCTCTCTCGCACGGCTATATTCCCTCTTGTCACTGCGTGTGCAGCACGAGCTCGCGCCTCTTTTTTATCCTTCTCTCTCTCGCGGCATTGTAGCTTGTATGGATTGCGATTATGTGGCGAAATGCGAGTATAACGGTATAGAAGAGAGAGCATTCCACGGGTGTGCTACAGAGAGGCCGACGATCGCGTAGTGCTGATAAGGAGAGCACACGCATCAGCGCTGGCTGAGATGTGCATCATGAGGAAAGGGGAATCTTCGGCCTGGATTCGGTAATGACGTGGCTCTTATTGGGGATTTTTTGCGGAAAGTGTCGCGCTGTTAACCCGAATTCGATGACACGCGAGATTTTGAGAGGCTAATAATTGCACGAAGCGGGATATGTGCGTGTAACGGTGCGATGCGTGATTCTTTGGTCGGTCGTTTTGTGGTGTGTATTCGAGGCTAATTATTTACAAGGTGTATTTTTTAATTTCAAAATCCACGAGTTTTTTATTAGGTTTTTTTTTAATTTCAAAGATTTTTCAAATTCACGCGTGGGTTTTGAAAAGTTGCACTTTCCATTTTGCAATTTTGAATAAGTGTAGATATCCTTGTACTTATGCATTTCAGTTGATTAAAGTCGCCTTACTTTTCAGAACTGATAAAACCCGCAGTTCCAGCAAGTAGTCTCTCTCTCTGTCGCAAAAAGTCAGCTGTATAACATTGGAAGGCAAAAGCGCGGCGTTTCAAGTTTTAAGGAATTCGTATAAGTAACTATCGGTTCCTATATATTCTGACGACTTTACGCGCAACGACGTATACAATATGCGTGCCGTATACAATGCAGTTCTCTGCTCGTAAAGCGATAGAAGTATATCGGTTGCGCGGCGGCGACGAGAGAATGCCTATACGGCTGCAGGTAGTTTTCGCCTTGAAAGCGCGGACTACGAAACCCACACGCTATATCGTTCGATTTTCTATCGAAAAGAGATTACTTCCGCTGACCTATGCTGGGAATAACTCGAATAGAATGTGGTTTGTATTTATGTAATTTTTGAATCAGTATAGTATATGTAATATGTGTAGGCGCGATGGCTTACGACAGATGAATGGTTTCTTAATAAAATTAGATACACGCGCGCAAAGGCTGACCGTTCGATTTGTACTACTGAAATGCTTTTGTGTTCGCGAGATTGGTTAATTTAAAAATCTTGACTGCGGCATTGTTTTAGGAATTCAAAACAACGCTTTTTATTTTAATTATCATTTGTGTACGAAGAGGAAACCAACAAACTCATTTTCCAAAACGCATCACGATCAGTATAATAATGTATACACTTTGCCAGCGCAAGAAAAACGAGCCGGCACTTAAAATAATAAGGTCAACGCATCATTCCATATTCCTTATCGAGCTGCATAAGTAGCCGTAACAGTTAAATATAAAAGAATCAATTTCGGTCAACTCACCAGTAAGACAAGCGCAGAGCTCGTAACGGTCCGTCCGAATGAAATGCCGCTGCGCGCCATGACTTCCCGGCTGACCTCACTCGCTCGTTCCGTTTCACCAGATCATCCTGCAGTACCAAAATCTCTCCGGCTCTTTTTTTTGATACGATCTTCTTCCTCAGCGGTGACTCTCGCAATCAAGAAGCACTAATCAGCACCGCGATTACTTTACGAAAAAAAAAAATCCGCTCACTGTCAAAGTACTCTATTATACTCGAGATAAATTTGCGAAAGCTTTGTCGTCTCGCGCGCACCAGACTAGAACAACTCCGGAAAAAAGATCCGCGCCTCAAGGATATATCCGAGCGCTTCCTCCTTCCCTCTCTTCCTCTTTCTCCGTGAACGAGAAAAAGCCTCGTGGGAGAGAGTAGTAGCAGCAGTAGTAACAACGGCCTCTGGGCCGCCTGTGTATTTATATCGAAGGCGGTATAGTGTGTATGTTTGTATTATGTGTGTCGTTGTCGGTCCTAACCGTAGCACAGGGCACGGGCGACTGACAGAGCAGCCCGCGGACTCACGGCGCCATACACAGGCTATACTCGAGAGGAGAGCGCCAGTCGCCGCCGCCGCGCACAGCTGATAGCGCGCGCCGCCGTCGCCGTCGTGGATTGCTGCAGGAGCAAAGCACGTCTCTCTTTACCCTCACCTTCGACTCGCGCGCGTATTATACGCTTTATAACGCGAGGCTGACTGTTATACGCGATAGAGGAGAGGACTTGGGTCTTTCCCTGTATAATTATAATAGGCGTTAGATAAACTATAACGATATGAGCCGTCGTGTTTTGCTTGAATTGAAGAGTACAATGAGTTGACTGTGGCGTTATTTTTTTCATCGGTCGATTTTTTTTAGATTACTTATAGATGGTATAGCTGATGTACAGGGAGAAAAAGATCTGGCACCCCGATGTATTACTTGCGCCAAGCTGAAGTAGCCGTAAAACGAAACGGTTTTGGACTGGTCTCTCCCGCCCCACTGCTTGATCTCTTCAGGTGTCTCTAGCCATCGAAGATAGGTGACGCGTAGGCACTTTCTTGTTCAACTTCATCAAAATTTGCGCGCCAAGTCTAGATATAGAGACGTGCTATCTATGCCAAAATAGCCTTCTTGGGCCTATACTGCTTGGGCCGCTCATCCTATAACTGCCTACGTTCTTTTGTCTCACGGCTAATGCCAGCAATAAAGATAATCAGATTCGTCATTTTTGTTTCTCAATACTTTTCTGCTTCTATCAATCTCCCTGAGGCACCTTATTTTTTAAGGAATCACTTTTACAGCCCAGTGATTATCTTTCTTTTCGAATTCTAAATCAAGTTATACCATATCAGATCTGTTCTTTTCTACTACTGCATGTCCATCCATGAGTGGTTCGTCTTCTTTTGACATTGGTTTAAATAAAATTAAAAAAAAAATTATGAATTTTGAAGGAGTCAAGTATTTATAGGAAGATGTAAAAAAAGTGATCTGGACACGGCAGTCGGTACCGATGCGATTAATACGTGTGAGGGTATTAAATTTCAACTTTGAGAGTCTCGGATTATACGGTGCTTTAAAAGCTTTGATTCGGATGAACGTTAAAATCATTTAAAATTTTATAACTTGTTTGATTGTGTGTAAACGAAAAATTAATAACATTTTTTAACAACATTTACCGGAACATCGTAAAATAAAACTGGAATAAATTTAAAAAAAAATGTATTAAAAACATCCCGTAATAAAGGAAATGTAATTGATATTTTTCAGGGAGAACTCAATAAAAGAGCATGTAAAATAAAGTATTTTTGTTTTATTTGGAACCGTAATGATTCTACGCAACGGTACCGGTTAATTTAAAATGTCGTCAATGATTAACTAAGCTAACAAATATAGTGATTCATGACAATGACAATAAAAATTAATATTTTTTTCACTCTCAGATTGTAGAACATATAGGAACACAATGAAAACGTACCTGCTCGAGGCATAAACATGTATTTTACATTTCGCAAACCTAAAGTTTTATCAAGGATAAAAATAGATCAATTTATTCAATTTATTGATATCGATAAAACAATTTGTGTACACGAATTTTAAATCGCCATTAAAAAATAAAGAATTCGACTTCACTGTAGGATACTCATTCTAACTGTATCTAGACTTTGACATTCATTTGTGTTATAAAACATCGTTTGAGTTTATATAAGAATACAGTACACTTATACTACATAAGACGACTTTCAATTACCAACCGAATCTCAGGTAACGCAGCCGTACACGTGTTTCAATCTCTCTACAATCGGCTAATAAGCAACGTATCACAGTAGTACACGCACGAGTCTAGCCAACAATAGAGCTCATTCGCGATTAGAATCGACGCTCCGCGCTCAAGATCTCTCTCGTACGACCGCTGGCATCCAAAAAACAAACACTCCGAAAAATTCGGCTCGACTTTTCGGCCTATCTGGCGAATCGACGCCGGGATTTTCGAAGTCAAGTAGACAGAGAGTGAGAGCGAGCTACATAATATATATAATATGTATCGAGAATGCCGAGCTAGAGGTCGATGATGCAATGCTGCCTTCCGTAGGTAGGTATAGACTACCCGGCTCTCGAGCAACTTTCGTCAGGTCACTCGTGCATTACGGGCGAGATCCATGACGAGCTAGCCCGGGTATATGCGGTAGTGAAGTTTCTTTTATGGTCCCGAAATGTGTTTATTGCGCTTTTTAAAAAGCTGTTTTGGCGCTGAATATAATTGCCTTAAGTGTGGAAAATAGTGCGGTAATGGGTATAATAAATGGGAATTTTTTAGATGCGAACGCTGTTCTTTGTTGCTATAACGCTCGCGAGCGTTGAATAACGATGTATAAAGACACTAGAATTGGCAATTTTTTATTTCCACTTTCGATTCAGAAAGAAAGCGAATAGATTTACTGTGTGCTGCTTTAGTAAAAAGGTTACAGATTTCACGATCTACTAGTTGATACCTTCATCAGTTATCCACAACCTTATGGAAGACTCGAAGCGCGTGCCGGAGAAACAAAAATTCCATTTAAAAAACGAATTTAACGACCTTATAATAGCCGATTTTTAGGATGCATTATTTTGTAACTCCGAAGCATGCATAACTTTAAAACGAGTTCAGGTACCGATATAAACTGACCTTGCCATAATCAAACTACCTTCTACCGCGTATACCCGCGTTTTAATTTTCTCACTTGAAAATTTCTCGACAACCATACATCCAAAAATTTGTCATCCCGTCCCAAAAACCAGTTAGTCGTCCAAAAAATCTTCTCGCAAAATCGACACTTTATATAACACTGAGCCCACATCCTGAAAATCCCTCGCTATACTCACAACACCAGAAACGCACCGATTTCTCAGAGATTCTTTTCACACACACACACACATACACACACACACA
>UCQR01054072.1:0-11290 GCA_900474235.1 Cecidostiba semifascia
GTGCGTACATATATCAGTATTGTTGAGTTTGCGAGTAGAAAAAAAAAATTACGTTGGTTAATATGGTAATTCGAACGCGTTAGAGAATTAATAACATATGGTGTGTGGCGGTGAGATTTCACAAGCTCATCCGATAAGATAGGAAATCGGCGGCTAATTAAATCTCCCGCCCCGCCGTGTGTGTCGTCTATCTCAAAACCATCGGCCATCACACTTTAATTATATAAAACACATATTATATCCCCACAATACACAGCAGTCGCGTCTCCAAAGCATGATGTTATTTCATCTCATCGCCACTCTGTAGCGATAACATCGTCGTGTCTTATTGTCGCTTAATTTTCAATTAGCCCGTCGCCGCGACGCAATAATTTCAAAACAATGCGCTGGCGACGCCTGCTTATAATATACCTACATCGTCATTGCGTATCTTGAAAAATCACGAGAGATATATTTTTGCATCGTGAGCAACTTGCATCTCGCGCGTGCGATCTATACTGGGCTATATCAGAGGTTCGTATACAACCTCGACATTTCTATCGAGCCTATATACTATATATGTATATACACGCTTGAATATAATCAGTATATAGCAGAGGAGAGCGAGTTTGCTGATGCTACCCTCAGAATGTCGAGCATTTCCGGTTTGCTTTATCCGCGGACAACTTTGTTCGGCCGATACATATTTTAGATAGCAACGAGAGAGGAGCTCCTCGTCTGTATATAGTTTCTTACACTGGTTATATACCTATATATACATTTAGATTCGGATAATGCTAATTAACATCGCGCAGAATTATGTAGTTTTTTTTTTGCACAGCGAGAGCAAATTGCTCTACAGACTTTTCGCCGGAAAAATCTCGAAACAACCCTGTATGGAAACCTCACAAGTATATATACGTTCATATCAAAATAAGAAAGATCCAAGTGTATATGTGTGTAGAGAAAAAGTGTCGTACGATCTCAGTGCGCAGAAAAGGAGAAGCGCAGGCGGAGCGACGAGTCCGGTTGTGTCGACGTCAAAGCTCCATCGGACATATAAGAGAGCAGCGGCGGCGGCCACGAGAGAGATCACATGGAAGGAATCGAGCGCAACAACGTCATAACGAGGCCATCGCCGGCGGAGAAGCTTCTCTCGCGAAATATATACATTCCGAGGGAGTTTTGATCGCGGATGCGTTGCTATATAAGATCCAATGCGTATATTATTTGAGATTAATGAAAAGAATATTTTTAAAAAGTGCGAACATTTTTTCTGAAACTGACGTTAATATCCGAATAATGAAAAAGTGCGAAACCGCAAATTTCATTTTTTTGGGTATATATTTAAACCCACTTTGCAGTTGTTGCGAGCGTCCGTATATATATGCAAACATCCTTTCACCGCTGGTTCTCACAAGTGCGCCTATATATACACTCGATACTCTCAATAACACCCTTTCCTGTGTTTCCGACACACTTCCTCCTACTCCCTCGACGGAAGCATCACCAACACACGCGACATCCTCGTCTGTACATTCTATACGTTATATACCACCACAGCACCTAAGTATATATATACACACATCTCACCACACCTATAATGAATAATCGATCAGAGAAAAATCAGAATATATCTGCATTGAATATATATCCAAACGTCAACTATATAATGCGGTGCCTTTTTTTTCTCATCGCTCGCCTTCTGATCGCGCACAAAGGTGACGCGTGGGCATATACAGCAACGACCGCCGAAACAATGCAGCTCATTTGTCATTGGCACATACACACAGACCTGGATGCAGAGTTGAAAAGAAAATACGCGAAGAACAGAGACGCGATTGTATATATGTACGAAGGCTTTTAAAAGTAGTGTAATAAAAGCCGCATTACGCAATGTGCATCAGCGGCTGATGGATAATATCGTTTTGGTATAACGTCTCAGGCGGCAAATCTAAATATTATTGCCGTCGTTAATTTCAATAGCCGCGCAGCTGAGAAAGGGGCTGAGAAATCGCGGGGTATATTCATCTTGATGCGCACCGCCGTTGAATCGTAATTTGAGGGATTTCTTTTTTTAAGAATATGCAGTGTATGTGATGTGTGGATTTTTTCAAGATTTTTCGATGCGAAAATGTCTCTATTATAGGCTATTATATAGAGGCGACTATAGTAGCGCGAGATTTCAATGAACATCGAAGATTGACGTGTTGCACAATATGGAGAGAGAGAGAGAGACGCTTTGCAAATTACACGATCGACGCTTTCACGACACACGCCGCTGTTGTCTATAATCATATCCGAAGGTGCGTATACGATACTCGATAATTTTTCAATATATTTATTCGGAATCTGTGATTATACAATAAACTGTAAAGCAAACTAAAAAAAGAACTCATGCGAATCAATGTCAGTAGACGAGCTCATCATATCACACTATATAAAATTTCACTCGCGCTTTCATTCTCACGTCGATTCATTAAAGCAAACTCGCGCCAGCTTATTTTCATTCAAGTATACATCTCTACTGCAGCACGAGAGCTTGACTAGCGTTTCCGCGGCGTGGAGCCAACACTGAGCCGACTTTTCCACCACAATCGAGAGAGACTGATGTACATGTGTATATACTCTGGGAACAAGAGCACACACACACATACGAGACGGATATATTCGAGGATGTAATAAATTTTCGCGACTGCTGGCGAAATTCGTCGATTATGACGTAATAATAGCACTCTGTGAATTCTTTATCCTCTCTCACCGCCGCCCGCAAAAAAAAGAGCCACAGAGTTCATTCATTGACTAAACGAGAGAGAAAGAGAGCCCTTTGGAAAGACAGCGGGGTAAATTTTCTCGTTCCTCTGGGATCGCGCGCATTCGCATTCCCACCGACTACAGCGTAATTGCTTGAATTGGACCGACTCGATAATCATTACACATCTCGTGCGCTTCTCTCTTCTTCGTCGCTCATGCACTTGTATACACAGACACACACGATTCGTTCATTCAACTCGAGAGAGAGAGAGAGAGAGAGAGAGAGAGAGAGAGAGAGAGAGAGAGACGCGTTCAGCAGCGCATGGATCGGGTGCATCAGTTCGCCCTAACTGATGCAGCCGCTGCTTTTAATCACTTGTTTTGGTACAATTTTCCCGCCGTAATTTTAAACTCGCTCCTTCGTCTCTCTCTCTCTCTCTCTCTCTCTCTCTCTCTCAATTGATATCGTTGAGCGCGACAGCGACGCGCTTCATTTATTTTCATCCGGCTGGTTAAGCTAGAAAAATAAAGTTTATAGCACTGCGTGGCATAAATCCTCACTTAGGTCACGCCTATCCGTGGCATAAGTAGTCCTTTATGGCACAGTGCTTATCGCACTCGCTACGTTCGGGCGCTTATACACCGCGCCGTGCCGTAAAGTATGACTTACGCCACTAGTATCGTAATGTACTATTCACAAATTAGCTGCAATAATTGTGTCGTATTGGAACGAATAAATTATCCAAACAAAAAAAAAACGTGGCGTGGCGCCAGAGAGAGCGCGCGCACACCTTCATAGCATCAGCACGCGATAAAAGCGAGTCTTCTCTAGCATCACGAGATCCATCGACGAAGAAGTCTCTCTCTCTCTCTCTCTCGACGCGGGCGTTAATTAAATTACCGCTGCGGCGGCAGCAGCTCTGCTGCGCTTTTCTCACGCGCGATGATGCACGCGCTCGCGGCACACGACGATATACAGGACGTGTTGTAAACTGCGTGTGTAGCTTATTTGAAAAACTTTAATTCGTGTGCGTATATAGGAATATTGTGTGTACGGCACTATTTCATCGGGTTCTGATGATCCTTTTTTAGAAACTATACTCTATACATATAGACGCAGCACTCGATTTAACGCAGTTTGCGTCGAGATTTATTATAGGCGGGCGATATATGCATGTATATATACGAGAGGAAAGTCTCTGCGGAAAAGCCCGATCGATCTTGCGGTACACAGCAGTAGCGCGTTTCCTTTCACTCTCCTGCACGAGAGAGCGTCGTTTCTGCGTTATTTATGCCTCTCCCGGTAATTTGAATTTTTAGCGGCGTGTTTAGCAAAGTTTTCGACTATATACGCGCGCGGCTATACTATAATAGTGCAGAGCGAATTCTTTCACGTATATATGCTAGTGTACATTACGCAAGAAAGTATTTATTTTTATGTAACACACTACGGAGTGTGTATATGTATAATGCACACCACAGGTAGTCTATCAATTACAGCGCTAATCATATCGAATCCGGAAAAACGCCATTAATATGCAAAGAACCAATTATTCTCTCTGCCGTTTCCCTTCTGCAGTTCGCGTGTGCAGTCGAGATCGAGAGTTGCCCCTTTATTAATGTCGCTGATGATCGTCGTGATTAGAACTTATATGCTGCTTCTTCTTCTTCTTCGCGAGTGGAAACAGCGAGTGAAAAATTGCAACGAGAGGAGAGCAACGCACTGCTTGTATAATATAGCGAACGAGAGTTGCGAAGGAGGAGGAGAGAGAAAGACGAGGTGTGTGTGTGTGTGTGTGATGGATGAGTTGGAGGGGATTTTTACGGGGTGTATTAGTTTTCTAATTGTTTGCTCGCATTTTAATGGCCGATGCTCTCGTTACTGGCAATAAACGCAGCTACGAGTTCGTATGTATATGAGTCATTTTCCAAATGTGATTGCATATATTTTAGAAATATGTTCGAATGCATAATGAGTATATAATATAAGATAATCGACGCGACTGACTCACGATATTAATCGAGCCGTCAATTAACGAACTGTCCGGCTCAGAGAAAAAGGTATACAATCCCGTTCGAAATTATAAAAAGTGTAATTATTTATGTAAATCCATATCTCTAAAATATCTTTAATGCCAGGTCAAACACGTTTGGCTTGTGTGCGTGTGTGTGCGCATATAGATACATAACGACGCGTTCCATTTCTTACGTAAGATAAAATCAACAAACGAGCAATAAAGCTGCTCCGATTCAATAATTTTGAAAAATTAACGCCGATATAGAGTCAACTACTCCAAGAGGAGAGAAACAGGCCGAACGAGTCGTCGTCCATAGACATATATACGACAGTTTAACCGCCGATTGTTCCTCACACCAAGGAAGAGTATTTATACATCGCTCCACAGAGACTCTACTCAGAGAGATAATAAATCGAGCGCGAGTTCAATCTCGCCTTTTATTAGCTCATCGCTCACGAGCAGACAAAAGCCCTCTTTCTTATACACGGCGTATACGATGTCGCGGATTTTTTCTCCATCTCCACCCATTGCTATATATGTATTAATGTATCATATATAACAGCAATCGACGTGTCTTTTTATTTTTACACACTTGTTGCATATACTTTACGTTGCGTCGCGGCCTTCGCGTAATTATCCACTTGGAGCGTATGATTTTGTTGTCGCGTGTGCGAGCTCTGGACGTGCGTTCGATCGCATGTATTGAAAAAAGAATTTGATTCTCGCCGTTATCGTTAAACACACCGTTCATTATAGATATATTATGCTAATCCACGCGTGTTTTCGAAATTACATAAACGACTATTAAGCCTGATGATTATATTTTTAAACTTTTGGAACGTCTTCGAAGAATAACCGGCGCGACACATCAATCCGAAACAAAGTCTCTCTCTCTCTCTCCATCAGACGTCGAGCATCAATTCCAAGTCGATTTGCACACAATTAAAACATCTCGGCTTTGAAGTGCCGCTTGACAAAGGACACACGCACACAGCATATACTCTCTTTCAACTGCTTATTAATCGACGGCGGCCTCCATATGCGCATAGCTGCGTCGATTATTATTGACTTTATATTTCTCGGTACGGAGACGCATAGGGCGAGGCCGCGCGGCTGGAAATCCCGAAACGCAATTTCTGAGCCTGCACTACAGCGTGTGAAAAGCTCTCGCGATTTAATGAGAGAACTGATATGCGCGCGCGCGATCGATCGCGCAATTACATATCGGCCAGGGATTCCTGTTATTATAGTTATAGATAGTGTGGCTGTTGCACTAGTTTGTTTTTTGCGTGACACTGGTCTTTTTTTTCTTGATTGTCGCTGCTGCTGCTGCTGTTACTGCTGCTGCTGCTATCGACAGGTTATATTTTTTGCGCTGTTATTCTAGTTCTCGCGATATATCGTAGGAGGTTTGCTATTACAGCGATTTTTTGCCGATTATATGCGTGCAGCAGTGAGTATTCAAGTTGGTAGTCTAAAAATAGAGACATATCTAACTACAATACACATACATTTATAACCTTCTCTAATTCAAAATGCAACGCACTATATATAAGCGCGCAACCTCTCTAAAAGCTTCCCCTTAACTATCCTCTAACTTATATCCCCCGCGCGCGCGTATACATATAGGGGCCTCCTTTAAGCGAAATAAAAAAAAACGGGTCCTACCGACTTATATGCGCGCCTATAGAATAATTAAAGCCCCGCTCATCTGCATTGTAAATAGCACGTACGCGGCTACTTCCTATACAAGACGTACACATATACACGAGACTTCAGAAGCGTTGCAAGGAGAGAGAGAGAGAGAGAGAGAGAGAGAGAGAGAGAGCGGTAATTGATGCGCGCGCCGCGGGATATTTAAATTTCGCGCGCCGCGAGAAAAATGACGGCGATCGAACGGATCGGTAGTAGCCGATAATGTATCGGCGAGTGCGAGAGGGGCTCGCGTGTATGTATGTGTATACGTAGATTCGTCGCGGCCCTTATAGGAAGAGGTCGTTCATTCCGATGTCGGGAGTTCGAGTGATAGATCGTAAAGGAGGGAAGAAGGATGCGTTTCTGGGATTTAGCCTCTACGTGTAGATGGGGTTACCGCGCGGTTTTGAGGAATTTTCTGGATTGCGGATGGAGAATGTCGAACTCGGGAATGGTTGATTTTTCTTTTTTACTGTTGAGAGAATCGAGAGTTGCGGATGGTGATGGATAATTTTATGGATGCCTTTTGGAGTTTACCGTTTTGGATTGATTTTTCAGCTGGTTTAATGCAATGACTTATGCTTTCGAACGTGTCGATTAATATTTTTGAGTTGAAGTAGCGTTAACGATAATTTAACAGCAAAAGGCAAGCGCTTCTCGATCTCCATGTCTCGAGTACATTCATTCAGTCAATCGATCTCTTTACGAGACTTTTTTGCCGATCTCAGCTCTTCTACGAACCACATCAAGACCGTCAAATCAAAAAAAATTCTCAGAGAACAAAAGCTCTTAAAAATTATTCAAAGAATCACGCACGCGTTATTTGTTCAAGCCCGCGCACGCGAGAGAGAGAAAGAGAGATAGATGAGTGGCTACAGACACATAACTCACTGATAAACCAAAATCCCGCTTTGGTTTACATAAATCCTTCGTATCCCACAAGCGCCTACTCCGAGAAATCGTCGCGGTCCCCTAATTTATTCATCAACGTCGTCGCAGCCGCCGCCGCCGCTCCAAAAACAAATGAATCGCACCGTATTCAAAGCGCGTCGCGCGGAATAACAGTCTATGAAAAACTCACTGTAATATACACAGAAAGTCTGCTGATACACCCGCGCAATAAAATATTTCATTGCTTCGGGGTATAGACGCGAGTTTGTTTCTTTTGCTCTGGAAGCACGTATCGGAATAAAATCGTTTCACACGACGTCGTATTACGAAAATTACGCAAACGATATAAATCGAGCAAGCACAATATACGCGTATATAACTCACGCAAGTGTTTATTAAAACCCGAGCCAACAATGGCCGGTAAACTATAAACTACTCTCTTTCTCTCCGCTTCGAAATCGTCGTTTGACGAAACTCCACGTCCGCCGCGCGCATTAAAATACAAAAATCAAGATTTTTATCCGATAGACCATCGCTTCTATGTATACATATACTTTTCGTATTCCCCGCGCATATAGACTCACCGCAAAAGAGCTATAGCTAGAAAAGAGAGAACAGCCGCGACGATACATTTGTCGCATATCCGGGCCTCCCGAAAATGACCGATGCCGGTCACGTCTCTCCTGTTGCCGAGAGGGAACGAGTTTGTTTTTTTTTGTTGTTCGGCCCGTGTCTCGCTCACGTTTTTTTCCTCTCTCGACGTGTATAATACGAGAAATCCTCTCAGGTATCATATATATACTCGTTTCATCGTCCGGATAATTGTTTTGCCCTTTGGGACTCGCACGCGAGTGTTTTGCGCCGTCGCGATATATAATAAATCGAATTACTCGCGGAGAGTTTTGGGGAGAGAAGCATCCTTTAATTGGGCGGGGCGCAAAAATTCCGGTGGCTATAATTGATGCGCTTCGACGGTCAATTAGAGCAGCATCAGTAGCGAGATTTTCATTAGTGCAGGGAAATTTATTATTCCTGACCTCGCCAAGTTGGCCGCCGGCAATTAAGCAGAAGAATTGCACAATTCAGCGTGTGTCATTATTATGCAGAAGAAAAGAAGAAGACGAAGAACCGGCTCGTTGTTTTTTTTTTCTTCTTCTTTTTCTGTTATAATGCCTTTTCCGTGTCATTGTTGCTTTTCAAGAAAACGCAGACTCGTTCTGACCCCCCTCGACCTCGACGACACGCCAACTAGTTGCGTTATACGCGAGCGAGTTTATTCAACTCTCTCGTGGAATCATTTTTAATTCTTCGTCTCCCTCTCTTCATACGACTGATACTATTATAGTAGCCATAAGGTATTAAAAGTAGCGAAAACTTTAATTTCCAAATCTATACAGCCTACCTATTTTTCACCGAGACTACACACTTGCCCAACAGCGGCACGTTTTTTCCTTTTGGGCGTAACGAAACACGTGTGTCTGTGTATGTGTGTGTGTGTCGCCGCAAAGCCGCGCGAGCGCGCGCTTACACATGTTACCCGCGCTTTATACACGAACACGCGTAATACACGTGTTCTTTGTCTCTCTTTCTCTCTTAGCGCGTGCGTCGTCTTTTCACGACTTTCTCACACATACACACACGTCCTCTCTGTATTACGAACGAATACCGACTGCATACTCTTTTTTTCTGTCCTATACACACTATCGCGTGTGTAAAGGATTTTGAAATGGCTAATTTTTTTCGGTATAGTGGCGTAGCGCAGAGTGCATTTTTACGTAGCGATAACGAACTCGAGTGACCCGACTAAAAATCTCTCCTAAGCCACTTACACGAGTATTCTCGGATCTTTTTACCCGCACCGCGAGAATGCGAGGACCTTATTATGTGGGAATGACATCGACGCGTTGCTCGCGATGACGAGAGAACCTGCTTCACCGCATGTGTCTCATACGCCACTCGACAAAAATTTCAGGTTTTGAATTTTGGAAGTTTTTTTTTTCGACTAATTAGACTGCTTATAACCCTCGCACACACACATGCGCGTGCGTGTAATTTTTCTATGAAACATTGACACGCGGCGTAAAGTATTCTCACGGAGGCGGACGACTTTCGGAAGGTTATTACGCGGAAAATAAACGATCGTAAATCATCGCGCGAAAGAGCTGATGCACACAGAAGAAGAAAGTACATACACATATACGCGGGCGACCGAGTGATGAATGTACTCGCAGAGGCTTGATGAATGAGCCGAGAGAAGAGCTCTCTACACGCGCGCGCTGTTTTGGCGGGCATCAGGTTTTTTATCGAGATTTAATGCAACGGTGCAATTAACAAACAATTATATTTTCACGCTGAATTTTAACCGTTCGAAAAGTAGGTAAAGGGGATGCGCACGATCCGCAAGAAGCTTTGGAGTCACGACTTGGGCTTTGCTTTAACGAGGTGGAATTAAAGCTGGAAGTATTATATCGCGAGGCCAGATATGAGTTACGATGATGCTTTTCAGGAAAGTTCACGTGAAGCAGTAGATTATATATTCAAACGCTTAGAGAAATCAGTGTACGGCTCATCCCCACAGGTATATAGCGAAGCAGAGAAGAAAGAGAAGAGGTCGAAGCCATTTCGAGGGAGGGAAGTGATGCATATACATATACAGCTACGCACAAACAGGGGCTCGCTAAAATCGCGCACAGGTGCGCCATCAGGCCACTGCACCGCATTCCGCAGCGTCAAGCCGGCAACAGCTGGAAGTTTAGCCCATAAAGGCGCTCGACCCCTCGTCGACGACGACCTCCTCTCAACATAACATCTTTTAAAAGAACGACGATTGACTGTATACAGCATCACCCACACAAACTCGTCTTACAAAATTACGTGATCAAGCAGTGCGGTATATCGGTATATGTATACCGCAACACCGAAATAAATTAAGCCGAAACAACGCCGCATCATCAGGATGATTCTCTCTTGCAGTTTTTCACTGCGTTGCGGCGTCCAAAATTGCCGCTGTATCAAGATCTCTCTTTCTCATGCTACATGCATAATATGGCGGCGATTTTTCTCCCCTTCGTTATATTATAACGAAGGGGAGAAAAATCGCCGGGACAGATAAGAGGGCGAGTCGGTCAATTAAAACCCACTTCGTCGGGATTATTTCATAAATCACGACGTGTGGCTCTCATCTTCCGCGGGTGGAGTAGTTCGAGTATGCCAATCACCCGGAGCTTCATTAATCAAGCTGCTGATCTATACCTTCTGAATGATTTTTGTACGGGAACAAATTCCGCGCGTACTTTGTATTATACCCACTGCAGTCGCGTCGAATAGGAGGGAATAAATTCTATGTACACTAGATCTCTCTTTCTCTCTCCAATCGAATCTATACCACTGCAGCCGCTAATAACTCGACGCGACGCCTCGTACATCCGTAGAGCCGACGTAACAGTGAAGACACCTAATGAAGCAGCGTATATCTATCTCTCGCGAGAAGTGTATATACGGAGTGTTTTCTAGAGATCGAAAGGGCCGGCGGTGCCGCAAAGTCTTTATTGACTTGGAAACGTGACTTTACAATAGCGATTCGGACGAGTGTTGGCAGCCGGGAATTTAATGGAGAGATTTTTCGGAGAGTTTATTCCTTGAATTTAATTTAAAAAAAAGAAGTATACTAATGCTTCTCCTATATATACGGCGAAAAAGCGGAGAAACATCCTTGAAAAAATCGCATATAGTTTGATGAATCGCGACACCGCGAGCGACGTATAATTCAATAAAAGGGCGCAGAGAGCGAGAGACTCGCGCGACATTATCTGGTCCCGCGCGCGACGCTCGGCCCGATTAATCTCGACTCGATCTTGAGAAACGCGCGGCCGATTTATGTGTGCGCCGGCCGGCGAAGAAGTCCCGCACCGCCGAAACCAGTTTTTGCGCTCTCTCTCTCTCTCTCTCTCTCT
>UCQR01054073.1:16784-27577 GCA_900474235.1 Cecidostiba semifascia
CGTCTCTTGCCAGGCTCTAATTTAGCCTGCAGTGAGGCTTGCACTTTCGGTTGCTGCTATATATATATACGAGTATACATATAGACGCGCATATTTACCTTTGAATTTTTGCTGATTCTGGCTTGAAAAAATTTCCCTAGGGATGAGCGCGTTTTCTCGTTGTTATTTTTTTTTGTCGGACGCACAGCGCCGAATTGAAATCGATTTTTTTTTTCATGCCTAAATTATCTCGGAGAAAAATTACGAAAAATCCGCAGGCAACAGTTAAAATGCTTATGCCAGGGTAAAGATTGACATTTTTTTTAATGAGCTTTACACTGCAGTGATTAAATATTTCGAAATTACAAAAAAAAAAAAAACTGACGCAAGACTTATTTTTGCGTACCGGAGGAAAGATGACAGAAAACAGTGCATCATGCAGGAATCGAAATAAAGCGAGTTAAATTTGAAATGAAAAAAATCGCTGATGCAACGATCGATCATGGCAGTAAAGAACTTTCCGAAACAATAAATCAGCGAATTATCTCTCCCCCGTCATATACGAAGCCAAAAAAAGTAAAACAAAAAAAAAAAATCGCACCGAATCCGTTGACACGCTTGAACTAAAATAAAACTCGCACACCTGATACCTATATACATACGCAGCTCTCGCACACGACATTTAGTCATGCGCGAGATACACAACTGTATACACCAAACTCTGCAGACTATACATACACACACTCTACTACTCTCTCCTTTCATCGAGTCCACACTATACTGCAGCTCGCGATTTTCTGCCTCGTAAACGAGAATATAAGCGCGCGAGGCCGCCCCTTTTGTTTTCATTCATTATGCTTGCGCAGCCGCGAAAAAGGAGCATCAGCAGGTCGCGAATGACAAAACACAAGAGAGAAAGAGCTGCAGTGCAACTTTAATCTCGCGATCGCGCGCGAGCGAACTTGTTTTACGGCTTGCGGCCAAGGTGTGAGTGGCTGAGGGTAATAAAACGGTGTCTACTCGTGCAACATATTGTCGAGGTTTTCGGACGTTTAACGTTACACACTGGGTTATATATAGGTTGCGTAATATACATGCCGCGGTTGCGGCCTTGACATTGCGGGTTTAGT
Source organism: Cecidostiba semifascia (assembly GCA_900474235.1). Classification (NCBI taxonomy): domain Eukaryota; kingdom Metazoa; phylum Arthropoda; class Insecta; order Hymenoptera; family Pteromalidae; genus Cecidostiba; species Cecidostiba semifascia. Next base: position 17,894 of record UCQR01054073.1, read on the forward strand.
ATATATATATATGGAAACTCGAGTAGCTTATATCAGTTGCACATCAGGCTTATATTTGTGCGCTGCTACTGAGTGTAGTAGCGCTGAGATAAGGATTGATTTCGTTGTTTCTGTATAGTATGCTGAAATGTGTATTGTTAACAATAGATATAAGCGTTGTTTGTATTTTCGAATTCTGATGTGTTGATGCTCGACAAAGCATATTATTTTACGTATAGTATAGCCGATTTCTCTCTGATACGTCGTCGTGCACATACCGCGCCGTGCTATTCAAAGAAATATTCACTTTCTAGTCGCATATACGGGAGCGATCGAGTATATCCGTTTTTCAAAGAATTCAAAGACCTATTCGACAATCCTTTATGAATTTGCAACGTCGCGTCGTTCAATTCTGCACTTTGCGAGTTTATTATAAGATATGACGGTCTTGCGCGTTGCTTCTATATTGCATCCTTTTTCGCGATTCTCAATAATTCTGTTATACATTCGTTTCCGCTACTGTGTAAAGCATCATGTTGTGTATATGTCCTGCAATAAAAACTCATATTATTCAAATTTTAAATTTTGCGCATAAGCGACTAAAATTACACGAAAAAAAATGTTTGGTTAAATTAATAAAGCGCTTGGTAAAATACACAGCAACTATATTTTTGGTTAATCTTACCAGGTATACTTCATAAGCATAATAAAAATCTTGGTAAGTTACCTACTTTCTTGGTAATATTTACCAAGTTTTTGATAATATTAACCAAAGATATAGTTGGTGCGTATTTTACCGAGCGCCTTGTTAATTTAACCAACCATTTTTTTCCGTGTAGTAATAATACAATTTTCAAATATATAAGGAATAATAGAAATATGTGATAAGTAACGCGACGAGTCGTCACTTTATTATATTTATCAAACTGTGGGCTCTGTATGCTGAATACAAGTATATTCATTGATAATTTCAAGGAGACCATCGTATACCTATATACTTGTCTACTACTGTTTCAAATGCATGAATTCGCTGAAAAATAAAACACATTTCCATACCGTTGAGTCATCTGAAAAAAAAAAATAATCCAGAAATTTAAAATACTTGGAACCGAAAAAAAAAACTAAATCACTGGAGAAATAAACAAACTTCCTTATCGCAGAGTTGTCCTGCACACGCATCACTCTCATTGAAACAGAAAACGCCAATAACAGAATTATATAGCCGCGCATCCTAACTAGGCCTATAGGTAGCGCGCGCAGGTCTCTATCAGGGCGTCTGCTGTTCTGCCGACGCGCAGTCGCGCTAGAAGCGCCGAACGCGAACCAACATCAGTAGGAGCAGCAACACGAACACACACACACATACATTTTTCGCTCTCTCTCTCTCTCTCCTCATCTTCTGTTGTTATATATCTCTCTTTCGCGATCGCGCGCGCGCGCACATCACACCGAACGATCACTCGCAGAGCAGCAGCAGCAGCTTACCTAGTCAGCAGGCGTCGACGTACAGCAAAACGTGCGGGATCAGCTGGTTTGTGTCCCGCGACTGAAGTATAATCCAAGAGAAGTATAGTCCATCATCATCATCATGTTTTCGCTACAGAGGAGCCTGCTGTGAGTACCCATACTATACTGTCATCTCTCGTAACGGCTATAATATCGATCCCCCCGTATAGGTAGACTTGCGAGCTCGAGCCGCTTTCTAAATTTACACCGTCGACGTCGACGTCGACGACAACGTTTGCTCTTTTTTAAATATAAAAGCGTACGATGACCCGGTTGTCTCTCACTCTCGACGACGTCCTTCGCCTAGAGTAATAAGAGGTGCTTTGTCTGTACAGGATATATGCGTGTATAGGGGGGGGGGGATAATATAGAGGCTCTATATAGCCGCGCGTCCCTATATACCTACAGTATATACAGCGAGCAGCTGTAGCAGGTGCGCGAAACGCCTGCGCGAGATCTCTCTCTTTCTCTCTATATAGATATATTAGAATACAACGTCCCTGGCCTTCGTTAGCGCGCGTGCTCCAGTTACCTCTTTTCTATCCCTGTCGTCGTCGCTGTCGACGTCCTTGCTTAGTTTGCTTATATCGACGCATCGTCCTCCGAGTTGGAAAAGAGGTTAACCCGTCGCTGCCGCAGCTATAGCTATATATATATTATATACATAGCTGCATGCTTGGGGATTCCCCAGCATCAGGGGGCAGAGCTCGTGGAAAAAAAAATGGATGACTCGCGTCTACTGATATTATATTACGTATGTACAATACGTATACAGGAAATAAAGGAATGAGGGGGGGATGCGTATATAGCTCGAATTATATTATATAGGTGTCGAATGCGCGCGCCGATCGATAAACGCACATGTATATGCGCTACCCTTGTGTTCCAGACTACATGTATATATACTCTTATACGTTTAACCTACCTTTTCTCTCTCTCTCTCTCTCTCTCTCTCTCTCGTGGAGTAAATGCGTTTATATACCTGTGTACGTATATCTATAAGGCTTCACGAGTTCGTGATTTTTCTTTTCATATCTCTGAAGACTATTTGTGCAGAGTTGTGTCAATATATAGCGCGAATTCGATTTGCAAATTGCGCGCGCGCGTTCTCGTCTTATATCATCTGCAACTGGACCTGTTGAACAAACTTTCCAAAATGCATACTCGTATATATACCTATATAATACAAACTTTTTAGCAATCGATCTTCGTGATGATAGCGATGGTAATATAATGCACTCCTGATGCGCGCCTATGTAATATGTATTTTTAAAAGACGACGCATTTATCAGCCGTCGAATTTCGCGAGCATCGGCCGCTTTTATAATATTATATTTTTACCCAAGAAGTTACAAGTTGCGACAACGGCGGCGGCGACTTTTAAAATAAGAAAATGTTTACGTAAAACTTTTTTTAAAAAATAAGTCGTACAACTTTTCTATTCATACCTATACTTATATTTAGACCAATAACAAGCGCGCAAAAGTGAGCATTTAAAAAAGAGAATTTGTTAGAGCGATACCTATACGCATACACTCGTGATGCGAACGCATTTTAGCGCTGTTTGATCAGCGCATATTATACAGCTTAATACTCCGAAATGGATTTCGGTTCGATAGTCGGTAGATTCGAGGCAAAAATTATTCCACTTATTAATTCCCGTCGAAACAGAGATCGCTTTTGAGATAAAATAATGGATAATATACGTTAATGCAGTTGTTAAATCCGAACATATAATTATACTGCACATTTCAGTATTGTGGCTTATTATACAGACGCTGATGCGGTAATCACACACACGCGGCGGTATCGTTACCTCTCGTATACGATCGACTGTATACACACAATCCACAAAAATCTTTATTGAACTGTACGCGCTTTCGCTCGCGTTGAACATCTGTGCATATACACATAGAGTTACGGGTTCTGTATGTACATACATATATCTCGTGTACGCAGTGTGTCAACAACGGGAAAAATCAAACAACTGTCGGAAAGACAAATATATTCGTATAATACACATCTGATGAGAAAAAGGAAATATATATATGACGGATTCTCACGAACACGTGCACGGCTCGTGCAATATATATAGCTTGCGCCTCGAGCGAATTCAGCGCGTTTTACGTGCGGATGCTGATGGCTTTTTCGGAATTTTCCTGACGCGGGTCTATATTTAGTCCGCTGGGAATTGTACGAAAGGCTACTGCAGCAGTGTATATAGTTGAAAAAAAATTTCGATTCTTCATGTTCAACGAACATAAACATATAATTTGCAAACTGCCTGCAGTAATCAGCACTTCGGCAATCGACTTGAATATAATAAGAATCATCATCCCCATTCAACTATATGTCGCATTTTTCATTACATTGGTATAATATAGTCGCGACACAACAGTATATAGAGCTTGTCAGCACACGATTGTTCGCTGGCATAGCAAACGCCAAACGAGTGCTGTATAGCATTCGGAAAGCAGAGCGGCTTCCAAGTTCACGCGCCTCTTAGGCGCGCGATGCATCAGAGAGCATTTATTATCGAGAGCAGCGCTGGTGTATTTTCAGCGATAGTCGGTCGCGTTTTATTTCGGGGCCGCGGCGAGCGCATATTCCCACTATATTTTTCCTCGACGCGCGTCTATAGCATCAGTAGGACGATTTTGAGGCGGTGCACGTGCGCAACCGTGAGAATGCGGGAGAGAGAGCTTTGCGAGAAACGTGAAACGCGATGAGATAATCGACGAGGATTAAACGCGATACATATGAGCTCGCGGGAATGTATATGATACCGGTTTGATCTGGCGTGAATGGAACAGCTGTTCGTCGTGGCGTCACGCACACACACCGTTGATGTTTGCGGTTTTCTCTTCTGTTATCTGCAGAGTTTCGGGAAGCATTGTTCTGGGATTCTTGATTTTTCTTTTTTATTGACATCGGAATGACGTCAGAGCGACGATTTCAATAAAACTCGTAGAAACAAAGTTGTAGAGAAAAATCCTTGGTACAAAGATAAGCTACACGTTTTATTATAGATGTCTATATATCGGTCGGCCTGTTATCGTATCTGTTGTTATACCGTGATCCGCCGTAAAAACTCTGCGGTAGAGTAAATCACCACTTTTTTCATTTTTTTTTTATATTCAATTTATCGTGGTATTTGCATCGATGATTTTGATTGATAAAAATCAAACAAATTATATAGCACGTATGCTTTGTTTGAAGAATTTTCCTCGCAATCCACTGTTTGACGTACAGCATACTCGACACGGACAAAGTTCGTGTTAATGTAAATTGGACAAATTGCCAGAAAAATATTGGTTGATGGAATATTGGAATTCGATACGTACATATACGTGAATATAGTTTAAAATAGAATAAATACACGCTATTCGGAGAATTCCAACAATATCTACGATAAAAATATCATAAAAATTCTATTATCACTTTGCGTATTAATATAATAAACTCCTCTGTAATTAATAAAATTCATTATAGCAAAAAAAAAAAAAAAGATTTCTATTCGTCAAAAGTTACCTGCAGTTAATAATATAAAAACAAACGCGCATCCAAAACTATAACGCAATAAATGTAAACAAGCTCCTCTTCAAAACGTAAACAAACTACCTGGCGCCCGAATATAAATTACATCACGACACACTCACACATCACACACAGGAATGCCAGCCGCGCGCGTAATTTCCAATCACTTTGTGTCCGCCGCCGTGCGCAACAAAGCATCAGCCGCATACACACCACGCGTTCCTTCGTATATACTATACATCATTATTACCGCATCCACTTTAAATAATTTCAACGTTATAAACAGCGTTTATAATGCGCGCATATCCCTCGTGTATCGGCGATATATATCGAACAATTTCTCTTTCGACGTGCACCTCTCGAAGCTCGCTTTAATCTATTTACGCTCTTTAGCACGCGCTCGCCCGACATTATAATATATCGAATCTGCTGCTGATGGTATGTGCCGCGCGCGCGACATGGTAAATTTAAAAACCATCATCTACGCGCTCTTAATCGTTTTTCGATTTCTGTATATACGTCAGCGCTTATAACGTCTAAAGCTGGTGTCTATATATACTATATTTGTTGTTGATGCTTTCTTTTTTTTGCGGCTTTCTTTCACGGTTCGTCGCCGGCGCGCAAATTATACCGTGCAAGCGCGAGCTGGCATATATTTTTTTTGTACATTGCTCCTATCTGTATAGCTGCCCGGCTTATCGCTAGTATTAAGCAGCACCGAGAACAAGTACGTTTCCCGACTCTCTTTTTTTGCGGGCTATATACCGCTGCAGCTGATGCGATTTGTGGCTGTAATTATGGCTCTTTTTCGAGACAACTACAGTGGCGGTACATTATATTATTGTCCGCTCACGATTTACAATAAGTTTGGGTTGTCATTAGGAGAGATCTCGAGTCGAGAAAATAAAACCAGTGGGTTATGTAAGGTAACGAATATATATAAGGTTGAACTTTAGAGGATGCGATTACTTGGAGAAAATCGAACCGGCCTTGAAAACTAGTTTAACAAAGAGTAATACGCCTACAGCCTTTTGTACTAGAAACGGTGTCGCGTGAGGAGCGATTTACGCCTTGTATGCACGCTATACATTGTATACCTAATAGACTACTGTATTAGAGTCGTTTATCCACTTTTGGCTCGGATTAGCTTTTCTTAAACATATATAGATAATAGAGAGAAAGTCTTTACAAGCACTAATCTTCTCTGCAAACACTCGCGAATATTGTTTGATGACATGACATAAACTACTAATAATATACGCTAATATTATAGTTGAATGAGCAAATTAACCACTTTGTCAAACAACAAATTGAATACAGATAGCAGGTCAATTAAATCGATACGACACGGCCGGGCGATCGCGATTAATACATGTAAATTTATACCATTTCTGCTTAATTTTTGCGAATAAATTGAAACAGTATATAGTAGTTACACACACGCATTACACACAGATATATCCAATGATATATAATTTGCTCCGATATCTACAACGTTCGAAGAATTGCAAATAAAAAGTGTCACACGAGTAATTATCTCGGATGACAGCACGCGTATATAACTTATTTTAAAGTTTGCTCTGTAGAATTTAACGTACCTGTATGTACATATGTATAATATTTATTACATATTCAGAACGTTAGCGCGCGCTGCATTAGAAACTTAGTTTCCACTGCTTGACTGCATTGTTCGAGACTATTATATAATTGAAGAAAATTAGACTTGATTAAGTATATCCCCTATAGACTTCGCGGCGCGTTACGTTGTTATAGCTACATTCTAAAACTATATGTAAAATCAATTAACTATATGTAATGTCAGGTCATAAGCAGCCTAGTGTTCCACATCAGCTAATTGTTTATTCTGACGCCGATGTTTATACAGGTCGTGTGGGAGGAAGGGTTGCGGCGCGAGGGCGCGAACGCTGCCGGCCGTCAGCTCCAGCAAGGACGTTCAACAGCGCAGAGAAATCCACGAGGTCCAGGGTGACGTCATACCCATCAACATGGTCAAGGGCATCGGTCATCTGCGAGACCCACGCCTCAACAAGGTTCTATATCGCGATAATTAAGTAAATAAAAAATATGAGCTCTGCACAACTAATATGTAGATAACCTCCGTATACCGGCGCGCTTATGTATTTACTATTATATGTTATTGTATATATTAGCTTGTTTTTCGGTGAATCATTTCGCTATTAAGGCGAAAAGACGAGATTCGAAATGAATTATTCTCAAAAGATAATCGCGGAGACACGTAACTGCGATGATGGTCTTACTACTGTAACAATTGAAACAATTACGATCTGATCATGGGAGAGATTTACAGCTGTGCAGTGTGTGTGTGTATATTAGTCGGCGCTCATTGTATACCTCCTATATCGATTATCCGGACGGATGACGATGCAGTGTTTTATCTATATTACGCCGGCGTGTGATTAGATATATTATAGATTACACTACACGCGCGCACATATCGAGTATTTCACACTGGAGAATATCGATCCGTGTCCCGCAATACGCATCATAATGGTGTACGTTGTTAGTCATCATTTGTCAAGGCAGATCTAATCTCACGATCATTTAATTAGCGCGTGATTAAACGCTTGGAATTGTCGAGAGATTTTTTCAACTTTTGAGATACCGCAATCGCGTTTCAATGTCAATTTATTTGATATAACTATATATAATCCGTCATTCATCGAATTCGTATATGCAGCGTATATCAAATTTTAACGAACTATATAAACGAGCTTTTTCGGCGAACAAAAGAAAAAACTCATATAAAAATATATTAACGTTGACGAATAATAACATGCCTTGGCCTGCAGACGATGTAGAGCATGCCGCAAATAATAATTAAGTATGTAATTGAAAATTTTAAAGGGATTAGCCTTCACATTGGAGGAGAGAATAGCACTGGGAATCCACGGACTCCAGCCGCCAAGATTTAAAACCCAAGAGGAACAGCTTGCTCTCTGCAAAGCTTCCGTAATGAAGTACACGGAAGACTTGAACCGCTACCTCTACCTCGTTGAGCTGCAGGTATACTCTACTATACATGCGCATATACATAGCCAGATTAATTATTTATGAATGAATTATAAAGACGGCAAACTTTTCAGGAGCGAAACGAGCGGCTCTTCTTCCGGCTGCTGAAGGAGAACATCGAGCAGATGATGCCCATCGTCTACACTCCGACAGTCGGTCTCGCCTGCCAAAAGTTCGGTGTCATATACCGCAGGCCGCGCGGACTCTTCATCACCATCTACGACAAGGGTCACATCTACGAGATCCTTAACAATTGGTATCTATTACCTTGCGTTAGTGCAAAGTGTGTCGTCACTTTACGCGTATAATTTAACTTTCTCTTTCTCTTTCTCTGATTTTAGGCCGGAGCAAGCAGTACGAGCGATCTGCGTAACGGACGGCGAGCGAATTCTGGGTCTCGGAGATTTGGGAGCCTGTGGCATGGGTATCCCGGTTGGCAAACTGGCTCTGTACACAGCGTTAGCAGGTATAAAGCCGCACCAGTGCCTACCAATCACCATCGACGTCGGCACCAATAACGAGCAGCTGCGCGACGATCCACACTACATAGGCCTGAGCAAACCCAGAACGTTCGGCCCCGAGTACGACGAGCTACTCGACGAGTTCATGTGTGCCTGCGTCAGGAAGTACGGGCAAAACGTACTCATTCAGTTCGAGGACTTTGGCAATCACAATGCCTTCAGGTTTTTGGACAAGTACAGGAACAAGTACTGCACGTTCAACGATGACATACAGGGAACCGCGGCTGTCGCTGTTGCAGGAATTCTGGCCAGTCAGAGACTTACCCACAAGCCCATGCGCGAGAATAAGTTTGTCTTCCTCGGTGCTGGAGAGGTGGGTTGGCTTTACAATTATAGCTGTGCTCTTTAAAAATTAGTCTATTATATATTCGCTCTATGCATGACGTTTTTTATAGCGGTGTAGGATATGAGCAAACGCTTGATTAATTTTGAATTAAAAAAAAGAAAATTAAAAACTTGATAATTATAGTTGTAAGTTAAGCTTAATTTCTCGGGCCACTATATTTTGGTTAGTATTTGGAGAGACTAAATGCAAAAAGATATGCAAAATGATATTCCAATTAGGCCGAATGTTTATTTCACGATATGGGAATGTTTAAATTATCTTAATTCGAAAACGATCTCTCCATTCGCATTTCAAATATCTATGCCTATATATGCATATAAGCTTGAAGCACCGGTTTGATCAATGTGCAGGCCGCTATCGGGATAGCGGATCTGTGCGTCAAGGCGCTGGAAGCCGACGGATGCTCGAAGGAGGAGGCGCGCAATAACATTTGGATGCTGGACATCAATGGTCTGCTGACCACCACCCGAACCGAGGGTGACTTGGACGGCCACAAGATTTACTACGCCAAGGATCACCCGCCCATGAAGAACCTTATCGACGTCGTTAGGAAAGTCAAGCCATCGATTCTCATAGGTAAGACATTTGCATTTACTCCTGGTGCTTCTATGCTTCCACCGCTATGTCTTGCTCGATCTATTCGACATTTCAAATAACTGCGGATAATAATTTATAAAAATTTATAAAAAAAAAATATGTTTTCTCGCTCGCCTTGTGAGTATATGTATATATATACAGTTATAC
>UCQR01054073.1:39344-49354 GCA_900474235.1 Cecidostiba semifascia
TTACTATGCCATGCCAGTATTTGTTTGCGGTGCTCAATGACATATTCAATGAATTCTATATTTTCACATCCTAATAAATCAAATAATTCACTTTGAGCTGAATCATCAGGAGCTTTCACTTTACTTATAACGACGTTTACAAATTCATCATAAGACATAGCTGCTTTGTATTTTTCAAAAGCTTGTTTCATACCCCTATTTACTTGTTGCTTGTCAAACTGAAATGAAGTTGGAAAAATCACAATTTATCTTCATTCATTATTTTGATCATCGTCATTATCATTTACGCTACCAACCTCAGTTTTTCTGACTGTAGTTTCTATTTGTGGGGCTCTTAAAAGTTCATCAAACCTTTTAGTTATATTTTTAAAATTTTTTGCATTCATTTCATGAAGCATGTCAGTCCTAGGCCATGCAACTTCTGCTGAATGATAAGGGATTTTCTTCCCAAATGGCTCACTTTTCAGATCTGTTGGTTTAGTATTTTTTTTATTCAAAATCATATCTAAGTCATCCTCTGATATTTTTTGACGAATTTCTGCTATAATCTTTAAAAAGAAGCCCAACGTTTATTGTTACAATTCAATAAAACTTTTAAATAACATTGATTTTTACCTGTATTATATCTTTTATAGACTTTTGATCAGCTGTACCAAGTAACTGCCTCAGTTCAGTCATGGTTTTTTGACTTACTACCTTTTCTTGAATCACCAATCTCAATATATAAACAGATAATTCATTGATCACCTCCGAAGGTTGTCCTTCTGCAAAACATATAAGCACATTATAGTTAATTATTAAATTAAATAAATCAGCTCATCATAGAAAATTTGTTATCATCGAAGAAAAACTTTACCACAAATCTTGGAAACAAGATGCTGTATTTTGGTAAGCAAAACTGCAATGTCCGCAGGTACTTGTTTACAAATCTCATTCCAATTGAAGTCTCTGTTAAAATGAAAATCAAGACATTGTATTATTAGCAGTTGAAATATGTTACTTAATGTTATACTCATTATAGCAGTTACAACATTTCTCGAAATTCACGTAACCTTAAATTAGCAATTACCTTTTGACTTTTGCTGTCACCTCCTGTCTTTTGGCATTCAAGTCATTGACTTCACGGAAATCCAGCTCTCGACACCGATTTGTAAAAGTGCGCAAGGCGCGTGTGATGCGCGGTAATTCGCGCATTACTGAATTTAATAACAAACTCGCCGACAAACATGCAAAAATAACATATGATTTGAACTGCGCTCGTCTCGTTATTGGACACTTAGTAGATTTGCACTATACATATATACCTATAGATATTGCATAGGTACATTTTTTCTTTTTGTCATACGCACTTTTACATATATTATGGCGCATGCGTAGTGCTGTCGCATTCTGCTACTCTGTATCTGTATCTACTGTACTCTAGTCTGTAGTTTACGACATCAGGTCATCATCATCAGCTGTCGTTTTATTTTGTTCGCTGCGATTGATATGTGATGCTTCATGTAAAAACAGTCTATATTTGTACATTTAATCATATCTTCTGTAATTTTATTTGTTTAGAAAAAGGTTCTGATTAAGGTAAGAAATAATATTTCTTTGCTTTGCTCATTACTGATTTTGATAAAATGTCTTACGGGAAATGTCGCCGGTGTATATGAATATGCAAATAAATCCTTTTGATATAATTGGTTTAATAATTAGTTGCTAAAACAACTCAAAGGTTTTCTCAGAAGCTAAGGTTGCCTAGAAAGCAGGATATTAACGAGGGTACAACAATACAACAAAGGAAAAAAAATTCGTTGAAAACTAAAAGATATATTTAACCTCAAAAAATGAGTCAAATCAGCATCTAAATCACGAATATAATTTTTTTATTCGTAAACTATTGTTAATTGAATAATTGGTCATGAGCATACATTTTTTATCGTATATTCATGTATGCAGTTTAAACTATAACGAAGTATAAGAAATTAGTAGAAATAAATTTGTATATAATTCGCGCTTTGACTAGTGATGTACCGCAGTACCGGTAGAAATCTTGACGTAAATATTACACGGTTATATATACTTTCCTGACTTTCTGTAATCAAAAAATCTAAAAAATCATTATTTTTTTGTCAAATTTAGTTGCTTTGAAAAATTAACTGTTTTAGCATAAGTAATAGATAATCTTTTTGTCAACAGATTCGAAATAGCACTGACGCATTCCTGAATAAGTCGACGATAGCGGCTTGTCTGTGCTCAACTTTGATTGTTGTTGTAAAAGTAGTATACCTATATATAAAGTGAAAGTTGTGTCTTTAAAGATTTGGTTCTTGCTCAACATGATAAAATATCGAAAGCATGTATGGTGAGTGAAAAAATGAAAACTTTGAAAACTTGTATCAATACTGCAATATTATAATCAAATTTTTTTTTAGCCATGAAGAATTCCTATAGACGAAAGAAACTTTTTCTCTGATTAGTTGATTGTTATCTAGTGTTTAAGTGCTGCTAATTACAATTCATCAACCATGTCACTGAATGCAAAAGATCTGTCCAAACTATTGGATATGCTAGATGAAGAAAATGCTAGTAAAACTTTGGAAAATATATCGAACCAACTGCACACAGTCTTTCCTAGGCAAGAGCGTTTCAAAGTTGGAATGACACTACTCCTTCTATTACAACATGTGGACCTTTTGCCTAAAGAATTGCAAAGGATTATTGCAGTAGCAATGCTTTTTGATTTATACAAAGGTGAGCCACTGGCAACAACTCCATTTGCACCGGTATGTATTCATTTTTAAATAAATGTTTGCCACAAAATTAACAATTTAAGACAAATGAAAGTATAAGAGAACTTTTTCTATAGGTATTTGTACAAATTTTGAAATCACCTGGTGAAAATCTTGATAAGGCTCTTTACTCTGGGCATATACCAGTCCTATCTCGGTGTGAGAAATATTTGATAGCTAGTCTAATGGGATATAATTATAAGGAAATGATGAAAAAGACTCCAAGACAAATAATAGAAGAATTGTATCCACTACCCAGTCCACCACATTATGACTCGACTGATTTACAGTTACAATTACTTGAACGTCGCTCTGAACTTCCTGCAGTAGAGAAGTGTGGTAATCCAGTTATTTTATCTGACACAGCCAGGCCAAAAGGAAATGCTGCAAATGATCTCGATGTCAAAGAAATAACTAATAGCATTATAGAATCTCTTGTTATTGGAAATCCCCCAGCATATGCTCAGAGTTATCAGCCGGAGTTTTTAAGGCCATCGCCGCCCATTCACAGATCTACTATTGATGAAGTACCATGGATGAATATGTCCGAACCAAGCCAATTTAAATTAGAATATGATAACAGTATGTGCGTATCAAACTGTGCTGGTGCTGAGGCTAGGAGAGTTATGGGCCGAGCCTTCAAAAGTGTCTTAACATTGCAACAGCAGCAACATCTTGTAACTGAATTACACAAAGATCCAAAATTGGTTTATCACATAGGATTGACTCCAGGAAAATTGCCAGATCTTGTAGAAAACAATCCACTAATAGCTATTGAAGTGCTATTGAAATTGATGCAATCCAGTCAAATCACAGAATATTTTAGTGTGCTTGTAAACATGGAAATGTCCTTACATTCTATGGAAGTAGTTAATAGATTAACAACAACAGTAGACTTACCCACAGAATTTGTTCACCTTTATATAAGTAATTGTATAAATACTTGTGAAACTATCAAAGACCGTTACATGCAAAGTCGATTAGTGCGACTAGTGTGTGTTTTTCTTCAGTCTTTAATTAGAAATAAGATAATCAATGTGCAAGAACTTTTTATAGAAGTTCAGGCATTTTGTATAGAATTTAGTCGAATCAGAGAAGCAGCTGCTCTATTTCGCCTACTTAAACAGCTTGAATCAGGTGACACAGCTGGATTAAACTCAACACCATCAAAAAATAATAAAATTGATATGTGTTGAAATGTTCTGATAAATTAAGAGGACGTCCATAAATGCCTGTGTAACAGAAAAATTAGTTACACAAATATTGATAAATGAAACTGAAGAGATATGACTGTATGCACAGCCAAGAAAAATAAAATATTGGCGAGAAATATGAAAAACAAAATAATTGTTAGCTCATTAATATTGCATTTCAAATACTTACCCTGTACATAGGTATTTGATCAATTGTTAAAACCTTAGATTAAAATTACAGAAATTTCAGAAATATGTTTTTCCTGATAAATGACAAAATATAATTAATTTTTTCAAGTTTTCTATATTATATTTTTCAGAAAATCTGTATAACATGAACTTTCAATAAATGATTTAAACAATGATGAAATTTCTAAAAAAAAAAACGATGCGATTTTTTAATACTATAATGTTTAAATAATCAGCATAAATAATGTGCATGTAAAGATGCCGAAAATGAATATCATTTAATCTTTATTTTTTCAAATCTTTTGATGACAAATGTTATTAAAAGTTACATAAATTTCAAATTGTGTACTCATTACTGAGATTATCATTGAAAATGACGATTTTTATTATTAAAATACCATTTTATATACAAAGAAACCGTATGAAGACACAAAAAGCTAATAAAAATAGATTGCAATATTTACAAAGGTTTCAATAAATTAATTTATTTAAGTATTCAGTGAAAAAATGCGAATGTTTTTTCACAATATCCCTAGAATTATTAAATTTCACATAACATTTTTATTCATGCATGAGCCTTGTTATACTCCAAGTGAGTCGAGCAGGTATAGAAGTTATCAATTATTACAAATCTTTGCAACAATAATTAAAAACAGATACTTGCAAAAATAAATTTTGCCAATTTATATCTTCACATACAAAGTTCATATATATATATACATAAAGTGTAGAATCTCCTATTTTGCAAACTTATACAAAATCTAAATAATAAAAACTATAAATTACGATATAGATTAACCTATTTCATTGATTTTCTATACAACTACAATTATTACATAATTACACAATTGATTCATATCCTTTCATGATCAAACTTGCAATCCTCAACGTTTGTGTAGAATTATTATATATGTACAACTTTTTTATCCTTCTTTTCTTTTCTCGATAATTACATAATTAAACTACAATTGTATACATATTTATGCACTCCAAATAGACGACGTAATCAAAATTATTCTGCCATTAATTCTTTACACTTCTTATGTCTAATGAGTCCTGCTGTTTTCAGAATGTTCTTTTTATCTTTGGATTTATTCTTACTAAATTTTTTAGATAAATTCTTAAACTCATGCTGTGTTAACTTCTTTTTTTTTACAATCTTATTCATTTTGGCGATTTTGTCGATTTTACTTAAGCTTTTCGACTTAATCTTTGATGCCAATGCTTGCGAGGACAATCCGGGCCTAATGCCAGACCCGGTTAATTTGTACTAGGCGTCAACTTTCATTTTTTTCTTGTGTTTCTTCTTCTTCTTCTTTGCTATACACAATGGACAATACCAATTTTCATTCTCATCTGGTGCCACTTGTATTCCCACACATACCCTTTAAACAGATATACATCATTAGTTAAATAGAACTGATTTAATAATAATAAATAAAAATAAATTTGCTTACCAATGATACCAGGCATCACAGTCATCGCAACCTATCATAGGAGATCCATCGTCTCGTTTTCCACAAGCAGGACAAATCCACACTGTTTGTCCATTTTGATCCTGTAATACTCATTATGTTATAAAATACGATTCATAGCATACTTGAAATTCAGCTCAACCCATCTTTCATAAAAATAAAGACCTGATTTTATTTGTTTTATATTAGTTTTTGGTAAGTGGAAATAAAATGAATATGAATGAATAGTGAATGTTAATGAATATAAAATGATCGTGGTGTTGAAAGACAAATCAAACTAGTCCTATCCACTTTAACTAAACAAATCTTTGCCTATTACATAATATTAACTTTCTATAAACTAAGGCTAAACTTAGTTTTTATATTACGAACTGAATCCAATAGTTATGAAGATTTATAAATCATCATAAAAGCATGAATTGCCTGTGATACGAATAAGTATCAAGCAATCATGATAGCCTGATAAATGAGTAAATATAAGAAGAACATAATGATGAAATTCCTGTAACTTTGCTATCTAGTAGAAAAATTTTCTTCGTAAAGGTCTTTGCTTTATACTATCTTGGAAGATTGGAAGGTAGACATTAATGTCAGAATAAAAAGTTTCTTTGAACTGAAACTCTGATTACTCACCACAGTCATGACAGTAGGTTTTGCAGTTAATGCGTTTCCACCATTCTCTTTATCTTCTTTTGTATCTTCTTTTTTTGGGACAGCTTCCACTTTTGTTTCTGTGCCATCAAAAGTGATGGTTATAACACTAGCATTTTTAACACATTCTACTATTTTCGAAAAGTTAAACTACTCGTGCAAACTACATGCAAGTAATTAAATTAATTCGTTTTTGATTTAACAAAAGAATACAAATTTGTGACTTGTCAAAGTATTAATTACTAGTTATATAAAAGATACTTCAATATGAGGAAATACCTTTATTCATTATTTTATAATGAAATTTATTTTTTCATTATTATTCAACATTTTAAGTAATATTTTTTTGCAAATTTGGATTTTTAATTAAATTATTTAAAAAAATCTTATATTGATGTCCCAAAGGTGCTAAAAAGACTCAATTAATTTCTAAATAATAAAGCTTTGAAACTACCGTGCATTTGAAAGATAATTCAAATAATAATTGATTGAAAACAGTACTACAATATCAACACTCAATCAGAATATGAAGAAAAATACGAAAATATTAAGCTATTCTAATAATACAAAGCAAAAGATAACAGCATCAACCGGTTCTTCAGTAATTCCTAATTACTTAAACTCCAAGAGTAATGTAATATTTAATGAATTTATATCCTTTTTTTTACTTTATGCATCTATGTTTGTACATCTAAGCAATATAAATTTATTTTTACAACAATTTTTTGCGCGCAAAAATGTCCCATAATTACTTGTATTATTAAAAAGAAGTTTTTATTTCTGCTGAAGTCAAACTAGCTAAAGATAAAATGTTAATAACAAATTATGGTGGAAACTGTGAACCGGTAATCCTAAAGTAATATGAAGAAAGCATCGACCAACTAAAATGAAAAAAAACCATCACCTTGTAAAAAGGTTACAGAGAAAGTGAAACAAAAATAAGTAGACGAGAAAAGTTGAGAAGAAATAATGACATAGAGAAAACAGTGAGCATGGGTTGATTAATGGAATATGGAACAGGATAATGCTTTCCTTTTTCTGCCGTCGTTTTATATCCATAATTTTAATTTTGAATCGATGGATTGGGCTGAATTATTAATTTGAATGATAATTGCAATGGAACTAAGCTTTGAATTTGCTTCAACCTCTCAACCTCTCGCTAAAACATTAATTTTTTTTCTAAATTTTCGTATTTTTATTTTTTATGATAACAGATGAAGAATAAAGACAAAAAGTAACATAAATATCTTTATCAATTAATTTAAGTTCATAAATTATAATATTTGTTTACGTATCAAAAGTGTATGCAACCAAGAAGTTAAACTTATTACTAATGTAAATATTATTACCGAAATGTTTAATATGCATATACTTCGTTAAGAAAATACGACCGAAGCAAAGTTCCATTGCTAATTCGGATCGAGTTACTTCGAGTGACGATACTTACGGTAAAACAGAACTTCGAACTACCCGGCAGATTTGTATTACCAGCGGTAAAGGACTCATAAGGAGGTGGACTGGGTGAGAAATCCCTCCGGGGCAAAGCCTTGAAAAGAGGCTTCTTGACCCGGAGAGCAGGATCAAGTGTTGAAATAGAGAAAGAAGCATCCGAAGAATGTGCGGCATACGCCTCTAAGAGGCCCTGCTCCACTTTCTTACTTGTTGACTTCTGCTTTGGTGGCCTTGTCACCAGAGCCGAGATTCTAGCTAGTTCAGGCGTTGGCTCACGCTTAACTTCGTCCTCCGGCTTCTTCGGTGGTTTTATTGTACTGTAAAAAAAATCGAATCATTAGCATTGAAGTTATAGATTAAACAAATTTTTAATATTATAATCATAAGTTTAAATTAAAAATACATACATTTTCTTCATTAAGGCACTGTCGGGTGTTGGAGGTCGCGGAGAGCCTCCTGCTGGCCCTAGCTTCAAAGTAATCTTGGGCACACTTTCAATGATTTTTTCTTCCTTCTAAAATTAAAAATATAGACAAATCAATACCGAGTTTGTCAAGCTTTGAAATAAAAAGCTTTTAAAAATAAAACTTTAAATAAAAATTTACTTTCAAACTTACCGCAATTTTTTTGCTCAATTCTTTTTCCTTCCGTTTTTCTTTTTTTTCCTTCTTCTCTTTAATTTTCTCTAACTTTTCCCTCTTCTCGGATTTGTCTTTCTTCTCTTTCACCTTTTCACCCTTGTCTTTATGTTTCTCTTTCTTTTCTTTCTTTTTCTTTAACTTATCCTTCTTCTCTTTTTTATGTTCCTTCGATTTCTTAAAAAATAAACAAAATGAGTTGCGATAAAAAAAAGATTCTGAAAATTACGATTACGGGCATAAAAAGTTTCCTCACCTTGTCAGCTTTCTCCACTTTCTCAGGCTTCAGAGGTTTAACAAGGGGAACGTTTGGCGGCAGCAGTGGTGCTGGCACCACTGCTGGCGATATCGTCGGGGGGATGAGGGGGGCAGGCAGCCCCACAGAGTTGTGTATAATTGGCGGCGGTGCCACAGCCTCAGGCATGAGGAACGTAGGCGTCACCGATATCTGTTTCGCGAGGTCCTTCTCAGGACTCATGGATAGTCTGGGCTGCTTATCCATAGTCTGCTGTTTGGCCACTGGAAAAACCACACTCGGTGGTTGCAGCGGCTCATTTATAAAAGACGGCGGTAACAGTGGCCTGTTTATATCGAGTTTGGGCCGGAAGAAGCGTTGACGCAACATGCCTGGCATCACCCCGGCCGGATTCGGCGGGACTGGCATGCCAGGTATACCTTTGGGTAAGGGTAACGGAAACATTGGGTGGGGTATAAGTCCCGGTGCAGCCGGGAACGGTGGGAAGAACGGGAAAGGCGGCAGCGTGGCTGCCGGTCGTTTTGAATCGCGAGTTGGTGAGTGCTCTGGAGCCTGAGGCGTCTTCGGTCGGTCCAAGACACTTATCTCCGCCGAGTCGTTCGACAGTCGTGCCTGAAAATAGTAAATGGATTTTTTAAATTTGAGTCAATGATCGTCAATGATCAACATAATTTTTCGAATTAATCGCAACACAATTTATATTACCTTTTTAGGACTAATAGTATTTTTTGGAATTTTTTGCTTTGGTTCTTTCTTTTTACCAGTCTTATCCTTTTTCTTTTTTTTCTCCAGCGATACATGCGGAACGCTGAGTTCCGGTGTTTTTGGAGTTCTCGGCGTTCCTGGTGGAGACATATCGAACATGTACGTATCCGAGTTCGGACTCATCATATCCGTCACACCATCTTCTGAACCCGGTATTCGCGCCACGTTATTATTGACTACTAGATTCTGTACAATGGGTTTTTTGTCTTCCTGTTTGATTAAGTCGTTGCGTTGCTTATCGTACTCCATATTTAAAGCTGGGAAATCCTCGCGCGAATCTAATTTGTGTTGGAGATCCAGCATTTCTCTTTCTTTGTCCTCCTTGGACTTAGAAGATATCTTTTTGAAAATGTTTAGCTTCTGTTTGTCTGGCTCGATGGGTAACTTATCGATAGCTTCTTCTTTGCGCTCATTTAACAAGGGGTTGATTGCATTTAGTCCCATATCGATAATTTTTTCTGTCTTGATTTTCGCCGGTTTTACGTACTTTGGACTACCTCCAGGTACTTTACCTTCAATAAGAATTTTCAAAATTTGAATTAAAATAAAATCGTTTACTAAATATAGGTTTTTAAGTAAAAGTAAATTTGTTTACCTTGTAATTTTCCTATAGC
>UCQR01054077.1:3327-21134 GCA_900474235.1 Cecidostiba semifascia
TTATCAGATCGTTTGAAACACATAAGAAATATACCTACATAAAAGAAAAGAAAAAAAAAACAGGTGAAATTGATTTGCGAAAAAAAAATTTGTTTTTCCGTTTTAATTGACGAAAAAAGAAAAAAATATATTTCGGAGCAACGTTATGTCAGGTGCATCTTGGAAGACTGACTACTTTTACAGCATAAGCGTAACGGCTGCCGAGCGAGTTGTATATGTATATGTGAGAGAGCCTGCTGCGACGCCGCAAGTGGACCCTTTTCAAATCTGCAGCAGACCCAGGCGGCAGGTAGGCATTCGACGCAGGTAGAGGAATTTAAACTTCTTATGAGGGATGTTCTATTGATGCTTATACCTATATTGGGAATTCCTTCTTACTGTTCGCTACTATATACTTACGTATCCATTTTTCGAACATTGACGGAAAGGTGGAAAATTTCCATTTATTTGATTTATTTATTTTATTGTTTAAGCAAACATTTGCGTGTTTTTTAAATATACTATTCAAGATTGTCCACGAATTTATTTATTATTTATATATTATTGAAGATTGTCCACGATTATTCATTTATTTGTATTCTGTTTCTATACTTTGCAAACTATGACTTTTTCTTTATTTATTGCTTTTAATGATCATGAATATTCGTACGTTTTCAGTATTTTAAAAGTGATGTTAAATTAACTTTTGAACGGTAAAAAAGGTTTGTTCGGTAGAAAGGCGCAATGACTGCATTCGATTCTATTAAAATTGTCGGAACCGCGCTTAATGCTTACATGCTACTCAGTAGTGAATAATTTTTGTTCAAAAGAGTTTTGCAAGTAATGCTCACGACGTTTTTAATATTGATGTGTGCATATACTAAGTGTAATTTTTTTACCGCTTTTGCTTATTTCAAAACAACCGACTTTTGACAATTGTATAGGATGACGTAGAGACATGGCAAAGACGAAGACTGTGGAACAAACCCAACTAGATGGCGCTTTGAACAATGAAACCGACGAAAAGAGCTTATCGTAGGAGTGATGATCGTCAGCTAAGCAGTACCTACACAGCTCGTCACAGTTGAATAGGGTGTTGGTGTAGAGCAAAAAAAATCTGAGACAGCGAGCCGCTCGAGAACAGAGGAACCGCGTAATCGTAAATACACAAGTAGGTAACCGAAAAGTCGCTAAAACAGCTACAATACACAGACTAACACAGACGCTCGTCCTCGGGAGACATTAGCTCGCGGCCTCGACACGAGATTAGCGTCGCCGATATAAGTATAAGTAGTCTCGCTAGCTAAGCACTAAAAGAGCGAGTCGTCGGTTCTCCAGGGCCCTGTCGCGAGTGAGTACCTATTCATATACGCTGATCCACATCTGAGTTTCTCTCAGAGTTTTCCTTGTCGTGTAAATTTCATGCGCGCATAGTTTGAGTCGCCGATTTCGGAGCGGACGGAAGAGTGAGAGAGAAAGAGAAGAAAAAGGCGCGAGCGAGAACGTTGTCATCGCAGCGCGAGTCTCGAAAAGGCCGTAGTTATGCGACTCGCGGCTGCATGCATTATTATTACTTATACTTTTCTTTCCGTGAGATGAATTGTCAAGAAGCTAATAGGTATACAACGATGATGCAGTGCCGTACATCGCGCGAAAACGAAAAGGAAAGCGCGAACCGTATAGGGGCGTCCTTGCCATATCCCGGCTGTGTATATATATGTGTGTATTCATATACTTACGGTGGGGGGACAGTTTCACAGTTTGCGAGTATTGCCATTTGCCACAACGTTATACCGGCTACTATATAATATATATAGTACGTTGCCTGAGTGTGCTGTACCTATACTATACGCGTACTCTTAGCTCATCGTTCAGGGAATTCGAAATTTTGAGAAAGACTGTACTTATAGGTAGCAGTCGCGGTCGTTGCTTTTTTGGCTTCAACGGCGACGGCTGACGACACCCCCTGGAGTGAGAGAAGGAGAGAGAAGTGCGCGAGTGCAAGAGAGACGGGATCAGAGCTCTCTCGGGACTTGTCACGTTCCCCTTTCTCTGTCTCGCTCCTTTTTGACTCATAAAGATATTAATATACTTACATATACACGCTCGCGCTCCAACGCAGATTTATTGACACTGATAACAAGATAAAAGACTGATAAATTTTGGATTTATTGTGTGGCTCCTTTTGATTTTAGCTTTGACAGGCTACACTCTATCTGCTTCTGTGGGCTTGTAGTGGCTCTGCTAATTACTCAGTTCTTTCAAAGTATTAATTGCTATTTTAATTAACAGATACAACTATAGAAGATGTCTGCGCCAACTCTGGATCATGTCGACTCAGTGGACGAGGATTTGGAAGTGGAGACCAATTACAAGCCACCGCCAGAGAAGAGCATCGAGCAAATTTTGGAGGCTGACAAGGAGGATGAAAGTCTAAGAAAGTACAAGGAAACTCTGCTAGGAGAGGCTAAAGCTGGTGGTGTGGTTGTCGGTGAGTGAATTTGTTTAGAAGGATAAAAATAGGTAGTTCACTTATTTGATATTGTTATTAGAGGGTTATTTTTGTTTGTTTTGTTTTTCTAGAGCCCAATGATCCAAGGAAAGTCATTGTTAAGAAGCTTGCATTATGCGTGACAGATAGGCCTGATATGGAGTTAGATTTGACGGGTGATTTGACACAGCTAAAGAAACAAACATTTGTTATTAAGGAGGGAGTCAGTTACAAAATTCGTATTGATTTCATTGTACAACGAGAAATTGTCCATGGTTTGAAGTATGTGCAGAAGACTTACCGCCTTGGTGTACCAGGTGAGGAGCCTTTTTTCTTTAGTAAAAATTTTGTTTGCCAAATTTGTTTAATATTCATAAATTTACTATTTTCTAATTGCAAACATGGAAAATGAAAATCGTTAGGAGTGACAGGTAACCCACGAATTTTTGTGACTGCATGAATTCACTGTAAAATTCTGTTATCCCTGTTGCAAATTTTGAACTCTTGGATATTATTTTTCATTTGCAGTACATAGTACCACTCACAATCAATCAATAGTGGTTTAGTGTATGACATACACATTTCAAATTCAATATAATTTTCATAATAGTTTAGTTAATGTTTCTGTAAAAAATATTTATATTAGCATTTGATTTGATGTAATTAAATACTTGGTTGAAAATAGAAGTTGAGAGGATTAAGTGAAGGCAAGCATTGAATTTTGCTTTTCAGTTGATAAAATGACGCACATGGTCGGCTCATATCCTCCGAAAAAGGAGATCCAGTCTTACACGACTCCTGCCGAAGATGCGCCGGCCGGCGTGATGGCTCGGGGCTCTTATACCGTCAGTTCCCTGTTTACCGACGACGACAAAAACGAACATCTTAAGTGGGAGTGGTCGTTCGACATCAAGAAGGACTGGAAAGAATAAAGTGGGGATATTTTTCTCTCGAATAAAAACAAAATCAGCTGATCAAGATACAACGATGGGATTCGTTTCGCCTTCGTTTTGACCAACGATTATAAGGAATTACGGTTAAGGACGGATAAATTCTCGTATGCCAAAACGTATTGGATGAATTTTAATTGCTTTTGCGATTTCGCTGTTAGCGGCGCGTCTAGTAATGCCATAATTTTTGATGATTATTATTATTAATTAATATTATTGTTGAGCAATAAGGGCGCTGATTGATTTTTAATTAGTACTTTATTTTTGCTTTATACTGTATACTTTGTAGCTACATTACGTTCTGTGAATGTGTGTTCTGTGTCCATAGTTTCGCGAGATACTGACGTTAAACTGTTAAAGTATGCATATATAGAAGGTTAACAATGTTATTTATCCATTGCATTTTAAAGAGTAAGTGCTATATACAAAGTATTAAAAATTCCAATAAGAAACATAGTGCCGATTGTACACCTAAGAGTCTTAAGAAAATTAGTGCACAACGAATGAACCTGTTATAAAGATAAATAATATATTCTCATCGAGAAAATTTAGATCATTTCAGAGAATTGTCAATTGTAGAGAAACCAAACAAGTGCAATACAACCCGTAAATACGACGTACAACGAGTCTCCCATTGAAGGAATTTTGATTCTTATATAGGAAAAGTTATAGGGATTGGTAAATATTTTTTGAGATTATCTATCAGATGAACGTAAGATACGAATTTGAAGTATCTTTCTAGCGTTCCCAAATTTAGCTATTAGACAGAGAAGTACGTTACGTGTTTTTAGCATGTTGCACTTTTATAAGAAGATATTTTACACATAAATACAGACACACATACACGCGTACCCACACGTAGTACAAGTAAATTTTTTGCACTGACCATAATACAATCTTGTCAAAGGTAAACGATTGATGCGACATTGAGCGTGAACCGAAAATGGTACTGTAAGAAGCATATATTTTAGGTATGCAGGTATGAGAGAATTATTGGTGCAAGTTTTGCGTAATTGCAAATTATGTATGCAAGAAGATGCATACGCATTGATCATATAGTATACTATATATAATTAATATATATGTATACACGTTTGTGAACACTGTACCCGTGAATACAGTTACTGCAGCAAATATACGTTTTTCTACTATCACTTCCAGTAGTTACTTCCAGAATTCAAATATAACATTAATTTTTTTTTATTCTTCGTAATTTCATAATTACGTTAACCACTCTAATTTGTTTATTTCATTTTTTTTTTCATATACATCGACTGCATTAATATAATTATGCACTTTCACGCAAATTGTTTAGCATGAATGTATAAGTCGTACTATTGATGAATTTTTTCATCCATCGAACTGAATAAAGCACTTCATATGTATTTTTATTTTCAGTAATAATTTTATTTCCTAATTTCATTTACTCTTCAATAGTATAATCAGATGTCGAAACAGATTCGGATAATCAAAAATACACAATTGTTGTGGTATCGAGTACTTATCATCGTGATAACGCGCTCAACTTTCGAGGTACCTTGCAATTGGTCATGTCCTTGAATAGCTCAGTTATTATTTCATTCTTCAAAATAGAAAAGTAGGTTTATTCCCTCAATTGAAGTATCGATGTGCTTGTCAAATTTCTGTAACAAGTCATAAGTAATCATTCCTTATATAATATTGAACAATTACGTCATTTCTGAGTAATCTTCTTATCGCCACTGCAGTCGATAAGTGCTTGAACCCCTCCATAAATCGATCTTCGCCTTCTTACAACTTGTATCAAACTGCGTTTATTTGTCAGCACTTTTATCAGGCTAACGTGAAACATTGTATTACTGTACATACAACAAAATGTCCGTCTCGCAATCGTTGTATGATTTTGCGCACCATCGATCGATCAACTCAACAACAATGATATAAACTCTCAACCGATTCTCGGTCGCGCCCAGCGACGGAGAAATGGGTATTTAGGTCGTGGCATCGCGGCCGTCATCATCGCGTCCAGTCCAGCATCACCGGCAGCGGTGGTGCGCTAATAACAAATCGGTCACGGTCGCGATAATGGTCATGGTCTGCTGTACGCCGGTCAGCGAACTCGACTCGCGCGCGGGCTCGCGTTAATGGGCCCCCGCGAGCCTCCTCTTGCCAATTAACGTAGCATGTTATATATCTATGCGGCCACCTATACATATATGCGTACGTGCGTGCGTGTGCTTGCAAAAACGGAGCTGGAAAAAAAAGTTGAGGGTATACTGTAATGCGTATGAGTAAGTAGTCGCGAGCGGTGAGTTGAAAGAGAAGCGACGGGAAGCACAGAGTGACGAGGGTTTGCCCTGAACCAAGCAGCTTGGCGATTTTATAGCTCTGTGTTGTGCGGATTTGTTTTTATTCTTGCTCTTGACTGAATGTCGGATTAAATCGCGTTTAGGAAAAGTGACGTTTTTCTATGTTAATGCAATACAACTCTTCGTTATAATGATCTGCACTTGATTACAGATCAAGAGACTGTACAGAAAACGCATTGTATATTATCACTGTAATTGTACACTGGTAGGCTAGATGGATATAATGAACGTTAGAAAGCTGGACTCGAAACAAAGTATTTAATTTCGCGGTTTTTAAGAAATATATAAATCGAAAGCAACATTTCAATTGTTCAAGCGCTGATATTATGGATTTTTTCAACGACCCAGAAGAGAATTTAGAAAGCAGAGAGAGAGAGAGAGATCGCGAAAGAAAAGACGCAAAACAAGAAATTTGAGTAAATTCTATATAAGTAGAGAGTTAAGTACAATACATAAATCTGCTCATCACTTTGCTCTTAATTAACCTGATATCAAGAGCGTTAGGTACTTATCTAATTTGATTTTTTTCCTTTTATACTATTTATACAGATGTCAGTAAAAATTACGTTCAATTCTATTCGAGCTTCAATAGCGAAACTGGATAGAGCCGATCAATGAATCAGCCACAGTTCATCAAATTTAATTACACGCATATACATACCACAGGCACATATACAAACGAGCCATGCAAAAAGTTCAAGGTAGAATCGTTATTCGGCACTCGAAGAAACTCGCAAAAGAACTACGCGAAGGTTGAAACACACGACCAATAACTCGGCAACAATAGCCGTGGGACGTATACTATGTGCTTATATGTTTCCGCAGGAAACGCGTTGCCGCCGGCACGTGTGAACTTCTCGACGTGCCGCATCGACGTTTCGCGACTTTTCGCTCTTTTTTTTATTCACTCGACCTCGTTAATGCACGTGCATGCGTGTCTGGTCTATCTCTTCGTTTCAGAGATGGGTTTACGGCGTATACACGTAATATACAGACATATATGCATACAATAAGGTGCGATTCTCACGCGCCATATTTTTTGTCACGTCTTCTCAGCCTGCGGGTCAATGTGTTTGTGTAAATTAATACAAGTACTTATGTGCACTGAACTCTGTTCCAGATTTATATACATTACACGCTTTAATTGGTAGAGAGGCTTATCCTTCTTAATACTGACAAAATAATTTAATAATTGCGTATACAACTCGTCAAAGTAGCGCATTATTTTCGTATTTTAGAGCTACATCACCTATAAAATTACCTCATCAAAAGCCACGCTACAACTTTTTTCTCAACTCAAACTCGTTTCATTCCACAATTGTGCAAACAACTATACTAGGTATATATACTTGTATATATTGGGACAGCTCTGACGAGAGATGCGTGCAAAAAGTAACCGGTCAAGCACACCGATCGTCCGCGCGAAAAATCGGCACGTAATTGACGCAGCTGTCGGTCGATCGCGGCTTCACTGGCGTTTCATTATTTAATTATCGTTTTTACGCCAAAACTTGAGTGATGCAGCTTCTTCGAGGTATATAGAGAAGATCGTCCGAACTCGCCTGCCGGCTATATTAAGTATACACGATGCTTTTGTATTCTTCTCACGCTCGCCGCAGCCACTTCCGATCAGTATATGTGTGGCCGCTTCGGTATCGCAAGTTCCGGTGAGCTACTATACTGGAGTGTATGTACTTTTTGGTCGTAGGTAGCAATTCAGCGAATAATGTTTGAGAAGTTGTAATGAAAGCATTTTAATTAAATTCTCATAATTAATTTGTACACGAAAGTTGTAAAAAAACAAAAAAAAAATGCAAGATCGATTGCGAAACCATCGAGCAAAAAGTCGACTGTGATGAAAAACGAGAGCGAAGTATATTACACATATACAGATGTATAAGGGGAAAAGACGCTCGATTGCCGAAGACAGGAGCGCTGCAACGAGTTATCGGCTGCGATCGTGGGAGTCCAGGGCCGGTCCGTATATAGTCCTATATAGCATAGCACACACTGGAATCAAGAGCTTCGATTGCCACGATTCTCGTCTAATCACTTTTAATTGCCGCGGTGTATAGCTGGCTCGGCGATGCGGGGATATCGATAGCTCGGGTTCGGCTTTTTTTTTAACGTTGCTGTGGGCGGCTATTAGGATATATACGGGATGGAGGCTTCTATTTTTTTTCTGCATCAGTCAGTGGGTGTAGAAAAAGTGGACGAAAATAGAATATAAGTCGGCATGAGTGCAGTTTATTCGATTGCTCTACTTGTTCTCGTTTTCATTTTTCGCACGTGGGTGTTGGGTGCAATTTATTGCTTGATTGAATTAACCTTTGAAAATTGCACCTTTTCAAACGCATATATGTATATCTTTTATTAAAGAGACAAAAGCGGTATTATAATAGCGATTCAAATATATTTATGGCACACAGGATGCGCATGAAGAGCATTTGCATAGAAAGTTGTCGAGCGTTACGCTTTTGGTGAAGACTTTCTTCCGATAGAATCTAAAGGGTATTATAGTTGTCGAAACAGTTTAGAAACTTCGCCTCATCTCCTATATCATTAAGTTTGAAGTCAAGTTTTCTACAAAACGCTCCAAATACAACAGACAATGCGCCGTTTGAATGCTAATCATTTTTTTTTTCTTACTTTTATGTAAAAATTCAGTTTTCCGAATGCTGCAGTGATAATAATTCAATTTCAACGTTCAATCTTTCTGTTCCAAGCATTTCTCCGTAAGGATCTGAATATACATCTATATGCTCATAATTATACTTCGACGAAAAGCATTTGCATAAGCGCAAAACCGCCAATAGAAAACAATAAACCATATACGAGTATATATAGATCAAGCTTTTCTTTCGATATATAACGAACCTCTCGTTCGAGATTTATGCAACTCGCAGGTGTATATATACATATATATATGTATATTACGTTTGACAATATACACAGCATATTGTCAAACGTAATTAACTGCTGACTGCGCCTATACGCCGCTTCTATATTCAGAATAAGTCTGATGGGCTTTGCATTAATGACACACCGCGCTAAATAATAATATACTGACGACTCTTTTTGCAGCGCGCAACAAAGGGGCGCGTATATAATACTTAAACAAACAATGAGCACAGCAGAAAGAGAGCAGAAGAGGCTTTTCGCAGAAGCTTGCGCGCGGATTTTCGCGAACTAATTTTAGAATATAATTACTGTATAGCAGAGTGTGTACACAATTATGTTTCGTCATATATCGCAAAAGTCAAAACTAATTTCTGAACTCGAAAAAAATTCAATGTCAAACTAATTTATTTACCTCATATCAGTTAATATAACAATTCATATAACAATCAAATCATCACCGCGCAGAAAAAAATCCATACTTGTTTACAGAGCGCGTTGCAGCGATCCATCATCCATCTAAATTCAAATCTCTGTGTGCTCGTTCCACTTTGCCCACACAGTAGGTATATATATATATACGCACTGCGCACCTGCTGCGCGCGAACTTTCCTATGCGTTTTTTTTTTCTTTTACCGCGACGAGTTAACGAGCTTTTTGCACGCACCAGCGAGTGGCGCGCGAGATGAAATACTTTGTAGCTAGGATTGTGGGTTACATTGAATGCGAGCGTATATTTATGATTTACGAGAGTCCTAAAGGTGATGGCACTGTAATATGGCTATATGATAACGAGACTTTTATGGACGAAAACTAGTTCGAAGGTGTTTGTGTGCGAGGAATACAAACTAGTTTAGTTTCCTCTCGCAGACGACATTATATACGCGAATCTGTTGTCTAGATTTAGATTTATATTCTCGCGTTGTGGTAAATGATTACAATCTGCATCAGCGCGTAATTGAAAGAATAGCAACGATCAATTTCATCAAGTTTATATACCCGAATCTTTCCGCTTCCAAATCGCATATCAGCAGCACTTCCTCGCTATACTGCAGCCGTACAAAAGTTAAGAAGATATTAGGAACAAGAGCGCCGTGTGGAATATAATCGCTCCAGAAATCCCGCTCGTTAGTCACGCGCTCCTGCGGATATCTCGACGCATCTTTCTCTCTCTCTCTCTCTCTCTCTCTCTCTCTCTCTCGCGGCAACTACGCGTCTCTCTGACCACGCGGCTAATTAATTCGCAATTAATTAACCGCTGCTGCACAGCGTCGGCCGGACAGTATGCGCTGTGCTGTTATATATTGTATATATAGCTATATATTGTGTGTAACTAGAGACGAGGTATAGGTATAATATACATTGTCCGGAGGCGAGAGCAGATTTACACCGATCTGTGTTGTTTGTGTGCTGCCCCGTGTAATTCACCGCTTGGTTTGTACGTCTGGGTCTAATTGGGATGGTATATATTTTCATTGTTTTATCCCGACTGTTACAGTAATGTGATTTCGATCTCGAATCGAATTACAGTGAAATATAGATATCCTAAAAATAATCTCTGCTATATACGGTTATTTTTAAAATTGAGCAGTAATTGAAGACGCGGAAAGCTTCAACCTTCAACCTGGAGATCGGCTTTTAACTCACGTCATCGTCCATGTCTTTCTCCGTCTCGTGTGTAAGCTAATACGGCGTTTAATTGTGCAGCCTGCCGTGTCGCTGGAGAGACTTGAATTTCCCTCCGACGGAAAATAGGTACATCACTGCTGAGTATACGCGGATGTGTGTTCTAATACCTGAGCTGGAATAACCAGCGATAATCCTTTGTGTTCCTTACATAATTGTGATTTTTTTATTGTGTTGTATTTTATGAGATTCTCTTGCTATATCCATTTGAAAAGATAATTCGTATAATAAGGTTTATTGAATACATTTTTTGATAATACGATAAATTAATAGACCCTTTATATCATAACTCTTGAACCTACACACAAAGCACAACAACGAAGCCTCAAATTACAAAACGATACATATCATCCA
Organism: Cecidostiba semifascia; assembly: GCA_900474235.1. NCBI lineage: Eukaryota > Metazoa > Arthropoda > Insecta > Hymenoptera > Pteromalidae > Cecidostiba > Cecidostiba semifascia. The sequence goes on from UCQR01054077.1 coordinate 14,034, forward strand.
GTCGAACGTCCATCAAGACCCAGCCCCAAAATCAACATAAGAATAATCATCCCATCGAACTATAACTATATACCGTCCCACCCACGATCATCCTCACACTACATTATACCTATATACTCTTCGATAAAAGCTTCAACAGCAGAATGACGCCCGAACAAAAAGAGAGACGAAATTCAAATCGTCATTCCTTGCAGCGAAGCGACTATAAGCAGAAGAAAAGGAGTATCTCCTTCGAATTCCATCATCGAGAAAAAGAATAGGACGAGTCGCGCGCGGAGAAGAGCGAGAATGCGCGAGAAAGAGAGCAAACTCGCGCGAGCGACAGGAGTAGAGAGTCGAGTATAGTCGTCGGGTTCACCGTCCCGGCGAGTTCGATGCACATTCTGGTCCTCCCACTATATACATCTCTGTGTGCCGCCACCCTTCCTTCGATATAGTCAGGGCCGTAGGTAGCTTGGGGTGGCATTTACTCCTGTGTGGGTGAATAACAGTGTGGATTATTGAAGGTGTCGGCTTTCCATTTATTTTTTTGCGATGAGCATCGAACGAAATTGTGAACTTTTACGTCTCTGAACAATAGCAAGCTCATAACAACTGGATGAGTAAAATTTCTTGTTAAAAAGAGAAAAGTATAAATTCTCACAATAGAATGACTCTCAAGTTTCCAAAAAATTATAACATCGCTTTTTTACACCGGAAGTCCAGTAAAAAAAAAAGTATACGCCGAGAGGTTGCATTGAAGTAGAAAACGCAGCAGGCAATGAAAGGTCGCGGTCAGTTTGTAATAATTTTCGAAAAAGTAAATTGCATCGTTATACTCGAGAGATGATGATTGCACCGCGAGCGCGTTTCAGTTGGATTGTTGTTCTGATGCTGCTGCAGCGTCATCGGCGGAAGTAGGAGGCGAAGAAAGCTTCACTCTTCCGCCCAATTAAAACTCTGATGTGTAATCTAGGGGAAGAAACGCATTATTATTAATATTATTATTATTATCATTGACTATAATGTATCTCGATTCGTTTGCAAAATCAAGCGTCATTCTTAACAATGTTTACACAAGAACAAAAAAGAAGACAACAAAAAACACCTACAACGAATGACACAGGGCGCGCCCTTGTTCCGAAATTTTCAGGGCCGCAGCAGCAGTACGTCGTGTGTGTCGTCAGTATCAGCTCGTCCCTGCACAGCTTACACCATCCCCCACCACCGACTGATGTGTCCTCGCGCGCCGGCTGAACCGCATCTCTCTCTCCCTCTCTCTCTCTTCCTCGCCGGCAGGCAGCGCCAGACTCCTCGCGAACTACACAATACACAGAGCAGTGAGTCTCGTCAGTAGTCCGACAAGCGTCGACTCGCGAGCCTCGTTCTTCCGTTCGGTCGACACGTGCGCGTTTTGTACATCCTCTTCTGCTCCGCATCACACACATACACACCGGCTCTTTTTTCCTACGAGTCAGCGGATCTACTTGTGCAGTTCTGAGAGCGGCTCTCGCAGTTTGACACCGGTGACTCGAGGACTCGCGGTGAGTACAAACTATACATATATTCTTTATAGTATATCCTCGAGACACAGTGTGTGTGTGTGTGTCTAATGGCTGCGCTCCGAAAGGTTCGCCGGGCCTGCGTTGCGCAGTTCCAGGGATTCGCCGTATATACTATATTCCGCCCTTTTGCCCTCCTGTGTGTATTATACTCCGGCTTTTGCCTTCTCTCTCTTTCTCGCGTCGGTGTGTGTATGTGTGTGTAGAGGAGCTATGCTCGCGAAAGCCACAGAGCGAGCGGTGCCCAGTGCGATCGATATTATCCGCTAATTTTCCTGCAGCCGGCTTTGCATGGGAGATTGTTAATAAAGAGGTTTGAATTTTTTTCTTTGGCGTTAGGATTATTTTACTTTGAAGAACTGGTTATCTATTCAGTTAGTGTGGATGTGTTGTTTGCGGAAATGTTACTTATAGCTGTGTATGTAGTACGTGTATACAGACACCTGCTGACAATTTGCCGGGTTTACATAGCTTCACGGTTGAGTTAATTGTCTTCCAAAAGTTCGTTATTTTGAATTCAAACTGGAGAATAGAACAATTAAAAAAAAAACTATCCTAATAAAAATTTGGCGAATTTTTACACGGTAATATTAAAGAAAAAAACGTGCCACACGCTCTCGCAAAGCTATACCGAGCATTTCGAAGTGCAGTTTATGTAGTCCGTTGTGCTGCACTTGCGCACTCTATACGCTCTAGAAAGCCGAGTAATTAAAGCTGATTAAAACATCGTGTATATGAAATGCACACGCTCATACCGTAATAGTAAAAAGTTATTGCTTTATTCTTAGTTTTAATGAAAATATATACACTGTATATTAGGCCCGCGAGTTAGAAGAGAGACGAGTTTCATAATCGGCGGGTTATCACGAGAGATGCAGTTATACATCTCTCTTTGCGCGCTCTCTCTCTCTCTCCCTCGCGGATATTTTGTAACTTGTAATAATGCTACATGTTTTAAACATGAATTTTCGTAATTATTGTTACAGACTGCTTTTCAAATTGCACACGCCGCTTCGAAATTATATTTGTTTTGTTGAAAATAAGGCTCCACGCTGGATTTTTTTCTTATATTCGTGCAAGTGTGTTTCGAAACGATATTTATAATTATTCTGTTTCGGCTAATTGATGCTCGTAGTTTGCAATTTTTTTTTCCTCGTGCGAAAAATTAAAGGATTTAAAGCAAAATTGTTATTGCTCGGTATAGGCATTGCCCGCATGATAGTTTGATAATATTTTCCAAATGCTCATCTTCTACAAATAATAAATTATATAATACGAGTTCAACTGTATACTATAATAAATGCCAATCTAATCCACATTTCACTACATCAAACAAAGAACAGTACATTTCTTTCCACTCATCATCCCCCCCATCGCAGTCATATAAAAATAAAATTCCGATTATATTCCTTCCCTCATACATACCTACATAACTGCTCGGCATAAGATAAGGACGTACATCACACACAGAACAGCACAAGCTTCGGCTATACAGATCGATTCCGCGCGCATACGTGAACCCCCATATATAGCACCGACTTTCTCTCTTGTGAGGGTGAAAATCTCTCTGCGACTTCCTCGCGCACGTATATACTATCCGCACCACCCGACGAGGGTCAGGGTCGATTCGAGATATAACCCATACATCCTACTACTAGTATGATACTTTTTCAGCCGTAGTCTTTCGCGCAGGGGTCGTCGCACTGCGCGACGCCCTATCGCTCTTATCGGGTGAGATTTTTTGCCGGGAGCTTTGTTTTTTGTTATCGAGCAGTGCACTCGTAGTGACGAGGAGTATGTATACTTGTATGTACTACAAGGAGCTTTCGTCGTTTAATATGAGAAAAAGAATTTTTTTAGATATTTAGAAGAAACGTTATGTTTTTAAATTGCTTCTTGTACTTCAAAGTTTCATTAAGATAAAACACTGTGTGTGTATATACTGTTTCATGAAGATAAAACATTGTAAGTATATAATGTCAAGTTGCAGTCAAGCCTAAACTCCTAAAATCTCCTCACACACATTACACTGTCTACGACATCTCTTAAATCACGCAACAAAGTAAAGCCTCGCACAAAACGTATCATACATTAGCCAAAAACGAGAGCGATAATTCGTGCGCATACCACGATGCATCTATCTCTAAGAATCTGAAGAGACATACACATACAAAGAGTAGCGCTGTTTAGTCGCGGTGCTATTTTCGTGCAGCAGCTCTCTCACTCTCGAGGGTGGCTTTTATTTTGACGGGCCGACGAGCGACGAACTCTCGCGTCTCTCCTCCCCTTCACACGTGTGTGTACTGTGTATGCATGTTCTTCTAGGCAGTGCGTGACTCATTATTTTTGAGGCTTTTTGTCCGCGCGAGTTTCCAAGGAGGACATCATTTTTTTGAAGAAAAGGGAAGTTTACGAGCGAAGAGTGATGCCGGGGTTTCCGCTGATTTTTACATGTAGGTATAAGGCTTGTCGTTTGTGCTTGATTGAACGTGATTCAGCTGTAGACTCTCTCTCTCGGAGGCATCGTACTTAGTCAATCTTTTTTTTTCTGTCCATTTCAATCAATCCTCTCGAAAGCTCTCCCATAACGAAAAGAATATAAATTCCATTCGTCGAGAGTCCACCTGAAAAAGCTCTTGACTGTAGACAGCGTCAGTAGTCTCTCGCGCTACTCGTTACGCTTTTTTGTTACAACTCTGGGCGATCAGGAGCTCGAGAGACCGGCTTTCCCTGGCTTATCTATGCATCTCACTGTAGTGTAGACTCTCCCAGTTGGTTATTTTTTGCTTCTGCAGCGGGAAGGCATTCGCTCACACCGAACGGTGTGTATATACTTATGTTTCTTTTCGGTAGCTTTGACAGAGAGAGAGAGAGAGAGAGAGACACTTGACGAGCTTATATAGAGGAAAATTACGTATGCGATGCTTAATTAGAATGGAATTGTTAAATTGAATGCGTGTCTGCTGATGATTATGGCAGAGAACATTTAGGTAATTGTGTGTGTGTTGCTCTCTCTATGCAAAGGAGCCTAATTAAATTGGAATAAACACGGTGTAGGTACTTTGTATTTCGGGAAAGTGACTTGCAGTTCTTCGTGCTGTATGATATGTATCGTGCATATCTGATGAGCACAATATTTGGATGCAGACACGAATATAAAGTAAATAGCGTAATTTTTTTACTGGAATGGAGTATATAGGAGCATCAGAACTAATCGGTTGTTAAGTATCAAGTGGATATTGATTATTGATTTGTCTATAGACGTATCTTTTCTTAGTACTGTATAGTGCACATCATGTGCTTATACGTTATAAGTTCATTGTCCTACATACATTATTTATGAAGATAGCATCGCACACACACCAGAAATGATTTTGCTACACTGCCTATAATCAGACAATAGAAATTCAAGATATGAACATTGCAACTAAAAAAAAAAGATTGAAAAAAGAAAATTAAAACTTATCAATCAATCACTATATAATTTCCAAACTCGAGCGCAAATTCAAGCTCGAAGGCCCGTAGTTTTGAAATACTCGCTCGTGAAACGCCTCGTTTAATCAATAAACCGCTCGTGCAGCCGTTCTTACGACTATACGTCTCGCGCATATGCGATTCTCTCTTTCTCCCTCTCGCACCATCTCTGTATTATAAACATCACAAAGCAGAGCTCGCCTCGCCGCGACGACAATGACTCTACCGCTGCCGCTGCAGTCGCTTATATACATACATATGTACATAATATACACGCAGATTTCCGAGTCGCGCTCGACTGATTGCGAATGTAATGCGTCCACTGACACACCAGTAGACTAAGTGAATATTGAGATTGATCGGCCGGAGAGGGAGTGGTGCATCGGTGTGATGAGTTTTGGGATGGTTTGTTCGATATAGGAGAGCTTGCGGTTCGATTTATGGGAAGGTGATTGAATCGAGCTATTTGATGAAGCGATTGATATGGGTGTAGGATTTTTGTTTGTAATGGAGGAAAGTTTTTGAGTGATAGACAAAGGTCTGTGCAAAGAGTCGATGATTATTTTTATGTAGAAATGAAGCAAAAGACGAATATAGATGTCGGATATGACTAAAGCGATAATATTATAAAATGCGTAAATTTATTATCGCTTTGGTATATGAAACTAACACTTATTATTATTCAAACCGTTTCCAAATAATGATCCACTTACAATATAATCGCACCCTTCAAGTGCCCGCACGACGAAGTTGATCGAGTTCTTTTTTATCGGTAAATTGAAAGCGACTCGCGATACAGACTCAAGGGGTCATTATCGGAGCCGTTTATTGCAGTGCGTGCAGTTTTACGGCCTGACAATTAAGTCAATAATGCTGTATAACAATTCACGAGTCTGCATTTTTTTTTTACATTGGCAACCGATTTCGATTTGAAAAATGTATGAAAAATTCAATTTACAACCTCGCGATATTAATCCTATGCGACTGGTTTTATGATTATTGCGAAATACTTTTATTAATTATTAGATTCGTCGATAAGTTTAATTCCATTATTGCAACAGCGTATAGTATATTATCTACATTATTACATCATCGTCGTCGCAGATTTTAATTTTATACACAAAATGCATAATGTAATCCAGAGGAAAATTTTCTTCTTCGATAAAAAATGCGCCAGTGAAAAAAAAGCAGCTGGCTCTTTCCAGATACACTCGCTGCAAGAGAAAAATCCATCTCTCGTCCAGCACTCCTCTTTCGCAGGACCGAACGTCGCGTTCACTGGAAACTCGGGTCTAAATTTAAACAGCCGTAGAGTCCGCCGCCCTCGAGAGATTTTCCTTTCTGACACTCTGATTAGTTTTCATAATCCTCCCCTTACTACTCTACCAAAGAAAGCACTGCAGAGCTTCGTCTCGAAGACAAACAAAGCATTCATCATCCTTTCCCGAGACTTATATCCCATCACACCGAAGCTCTCTTTCTTCTCTCATACTCTCGGAAAACTCGAATCTCGCGCCAAAGTAGATATTATAGTCCACTATATTATCCAGTCTCATTAAAAGCCTACACACGGCTCGTCGTTAGTCGGTCTAGTTAATTTCTAATTGGGAAAGATGGGATGCATGCGCGTCTCGGCTTTCTCTCCAGCGCGATTATCTTCTCTGCACAGCTGGACACCTTCGTCCGATTTTCCGCGTGCTTTTTTATATGACGACGCGAATAAAACGGTACACACACATATATATACATACTTGCTCGAGATTTGTGTTTGCGTTCGATGCGCATCAGGGTATTATGATGGGATGCACTGGACAGAGATTATAACAAGTATAGCGTTCGTTTAAGGGGTCAAGCCTGGGTTAAAACCTGTAAAAAACATTGAATTATTTTTATTGATAAAATTTTTTCTTTGCCATGTATCTCAAAAAAACTTTTTTCTACTTAAATTATATATATTATATGTCATTTTCGCCAATGAAAATTATATATATAGCACTACATACCATGCATACAAATTCACTGATAAATTGATGATTTTTCGCCTTTTTACTCACTTGCCACGCGATATCTCAGCATCCGAATGACC
>UCQR01054087.1:3395-15332 GCA_900474235.1 Cecidostiba semifascia
TATACGTATATATATAAGAGCCATATGCAAATCTCGCTCTTCTCACGCGCGTCGGCCATTAATAATACCGGGACATTATGAAAATCAGCTCTCGTTTTTCAATTTTGAAACGCCCCTCGAGATTTATTATATTATTATACATATACACAGCGCTTTACGTCTGACACAACTCGGCCGTATCTACTTTAACGGCGCACATTATATACTCTCTAGCTCCCTGCGATCGTGAACTTGACCGAGAGCGCGCTCATTTTCAGAGCCAAGTTTTTTCTTCTCTCGCTCTTTACGCTCTATCTCCCGCATCGATCGGACAGATTATAACACCTGGCATATCCGCGCTCGCGCGATATTATCGCGAGAGGCTTTATTTTTCCCTGATGGGTATATGCGTGCATTGGATGCGAATAAACTACATATATACCTATACGACGGGATGTAAATGCGCACGTGCGTGTATATAAATTGACATGTGCCACCCCCACGCGTTGAAATTTATCAACTCGTCGTCGTGGTATATAAACATCGTAGGACGTGTCGCTAAATGTCAAAGGCTTGTTCATTATATATCAAAGAGTATAATAAACGAGCTTGACGAATCTGCATTAAAATCAAAGTGCAAAGTGCGTCAGCGCGAGCGCGCGCCCGCGCACGAGTCGAAACTCATAAGCTACACTTGAACTTGACACTCGAGCTCCCGGGAGGGTGGGGAACAAGGGTGGAGTGTTGGCGTATCTCTCCCCTACAACTATATAATGAACCCTATAATTAAGCAACAAAAAAAAAAAAAAGAATAGAAAAAAAAATATAATGACGTTTGTATTGACGACACAGAACGAGGACAAGTACTCGGTGGCCAACAGTCAAGCGCCGCTTCAGGGTGGCGAGGACGAGCACCCGGAGCGCGGCACCTGGACCGGGAAGTTTGATTTCCTGCTCTCGCTCCTCGGCTACAGCGTCGGCCTCGGCAACGTCTGGAGGTTCCCTTACCTCTGCTACTCGAACGGTGGTGGTGCCTTTCTCATTCCCTTTACCGTCATGCTCATCATTGCCGGGCTGCCTTTAATGTTCATGGAATTGTCGCTTGGTAAGTGCATATTTTCTAATAATGTGAAAAACGTATTACGTATTATCTGGTCGGGTTATTTTTGGTTGTAATGGCATTCGTCGGCCCGCCCACCCGACCTTTCGTGCTGCACACATATATCACTCGCGTGCAGTGCTGCACAGGACGGTACCTAATACCTAATAATGTTTATCGGTTTGTAGGCCAGTATGCCAGTCTGGGACCGGTGGCAGCTTACAAGAGATTCTGTCCACTGCTGCGGGGCCTCGGCTACGGTATGGTCATGGTCAGCTCCGTCGTCATGCTCTACTACAATCTCATAATCGCGTGGACGCTGTTCTACATGTTCGCCTCGGTCACAGGTGAGATTTATTGTGCAATTGAGAGCTGCAGCAGCAGAAAGAAAAATAAATGATGGATGCATATCTTAATTATCGACGAGCGTAGGTGGAGGCGAACTGCCTTGGAGCAAGTGCGAGGAGGAGTGGAGTACGAAAGAGTGCTTCATGCCGGAAGAAGCGCTGGTCTGCACCAATCAGAACATGACGTACTTTAAGAGGGAATGTCTGAACTCTAGCCAATTAGCAGCAATTAATTTCTCAGCGGAAAATCTGACATCCGTCATACGAAAGCCTCCGGCCGAAGAGTATTTCAAGTGAGTTTCTCATGCAGTAACGGTGGTAAATGTAAATATGTTAATAATCGACTATATCCGCTTGCAGTAATCACGTGCTGCGACTGAGTCATGGAATTGAGGATACCGGCACGGTCAGCCCGAAGATGGCGGGCTGCCTCTTTCTGGCCTGGGTCATAGTTTTCCTCTGTCTCAGCAAGGGTGTCCAGAGTTCAGGAAAGGTCGTCTACTTCACCGCGCTCTTTCCCTACGTAGTTCTGGTGAGATTCTCTTCTGTTCATCCAGCTCTGACTCATCATCTCCATCTGCAATACAATATACAATATACACCGCAAATGTACAGATCGCGTTGTTCGTCCGGGGTATAATGCTGCCGGGTGCGGACGAGGGAATCCTGTTCTACCTGACGCCGGACTGGAAGCGACTGGCCTCGGCCAAGGTGTGGGGCGACGCAGCGGTGCAGATCTTCTTCGCGCTCAGTCCTGCCTGGGGTGGCCTCATCACCCTCAGCTCGTACAACAAGTTCACCAACAACTGCTACAAGGACTCGCTCATCGTAGCCGTGAGCAACATCGGCACGAGCTTCTTCGCCGGACTGGTCATCTTCTCGGTGATCGGCTTCCTGGCGCACGAGCTCGACGTCGAGGTCGAAACGGTCGTCGATCAGGGCGCCGGACTTGCCTTCATCGTTTATCCGGAGGTCGGTACTACAACGACTTTTCATCTTTTTCTATAAAACAAAGGCTATACCTATATAATCGATATTGTTCAGGTCGTCTCGAGACTGCCAGTATCGCCAGTATGGTCTCTGCTGTTCTTCGTGATGCTGCTGACCCTCGGACTGGACTCGCAATTCGCACTGATGGAAACCGTCACCACCGCCATTCTCGACGGTATTCCGGCACTGAGGAACTACAAATTCTGGGTCGTTCTCGCCTGCGCCGTTTTCGGCTACGGCGGCGGACTCATATTCACCACCAACGTCAGTTTTTCTCGCATATTATATTCTATATGCCACCTAAATATCGCACCAACTATATCGTTTGTCCAATCCAGGCCGGCATGTACTGGCTACAGCTGATGGACAAGTACGCTGCCAACTGGTCGGTCCTGCTGATCGCCATAAGCGAATGTATCCTCGTGGCGTGGGTATACGGCGCCGACCGTTTCCTCGACGACGTGCAGCAGATGATCGGCGTGCGCAGTCGTTGCTGGAGGTTCTTCTGGACGTGGATGTGGAAGGTCGTGACGCCGGCTGCGCTCTTCTTCATCCTATTCTTCAACTGGGTGGAATACGAGCCGCTCAAGTACGGCACCTACGTCTATCCGAGGTGGGCCGACGCCGTTGGATGGGTCGTCGGTCTCGTGCCTGTGCTCGTCATCGTCGGTCTGGCAGTTGTGAGTACAGCAACTTTATTGCTTATAAGAAGATTAATATTCGATAATTAATCAATGAAAAGTCACACATCGAGCATAATATTATACCAGACACTTGCAGCATATCCCCGCAATACCCGCATTTACCTATAAACGTATCATAATACGAGACGAGCGCACACGCATAATCTGACATTGCAGGGCCAGTTGAGGGTAAGCAAACGTCCGCGCTCCGAATACGAGGACGAGGAGGAGAACGACGAGCTACGTGGTTCCGGCAACGACAGCGTCTGGAGCAGGGCTCGGAAACTCCTGCAGCCGACCTCCGACTGGGGACCAGCCTCGCGCAACCCCCTGACACCGTCCAGGACTCTGCCGCACACGCCCTCGCCTGGTAATTATATTCTCGCTTCTTCTTTCTCACTCTCACTCTCTTCTATTTTCCTTGTCCTCATGTTCCGCAAGCCTACGCCCTTCCGCTGTAGTAGCGTGTTATAGTACAGTATACAGCTTCTTCTATATTCCGTGTGTGCGGTCTTTCGTCTCTCTCTCTCTGCATGAGCGTCTATTCGGTGAGATGAGGGGCGCCAAAGTTGCGACGGGATTAATGCGCCATCTCGGTTGTACGGGGTGGGGTGACATATACACACTGTATAGCGCTTTGGGGGATAAGAAAAGTTGCTATACGGCTGTCAGTGGTTTTACGGCTGCAGAACTGGCAGGCGGGAGATCGTAAAGTTTGCGAGATAGATTATATAGAGATTTGGGCTGAGGGGGAGAGAAAGAGAGAGGAATTGCATATATAGAGATTTGTAGCTTTGCGGTTTCTCGCTCTCTCTCTCTCTCTCTTTCTCTACTCCCACTCGGCGTTTCAATTCACTTTGTGTGTTCCGAGAGTTTTCCTTTTCTTCGACTTTCTTTTTTTTTCTGCGTGTATAAAGCTTTAATTTTACGCCCTGCTTTTTTTCCTTCCCTCTCTTATAGATATATACTCTCTTTTATTGAAATGGAGCATCGTCTGCACGCTTCGTTGCACTGTAGTTGCTGTGTGTAGAGGTCAATTGTAGATGCTGATTGCGCACTGTGTACCTTTGTTTGTAGTTTTCATTACTGCCATCGTATAGTCTCTTCCATACCGTGCGAACTATCGTGATAATAGAGGCTAGAATTGAACTCTGGATGATCCTTGGAAATAGTGTACAATAGTCAGACTTTATTATAGGAAATTATATCTATTACGTACGACGCGAAATTGCAATTGTAGAAATCTTGATATAGTGCCTTAATTATAGTCTAAAACGTGTCCCCTTTAAAAGTGAACATTGATGCATTATATTAGTATATCTCTCCTTTGCCTTATACCCTTAATACACAAAAACTTACAATTTATCAAAACTTTATGATATGACGATATCAATATAGCAAATTTAAATAAATTCAATCATTCGATATTATTATGGAAGAGATTAATTGTAATATATAAACACATGTAAACATTATAACTGTGGCCTTGTCAGTGTACTAGAATAATAAAAAAAAATTTGCGAAGTCAAAACGATATCCGCAGGACCCCAATGCGGCTACGACTCGGTACGCGACACAATAGTCCTGGTGAACGGACAGCCGATGACGGTGCAGGGTGCGACCGGTGGTGCAGGCATCCCCGGTAGCGGCTCCTCCCAAAAGCTGCCCGGGCCCTCGATACTCAAGAACTCGAGCAAAACCGATCTCATCACCTCGCAGCAGGTCTGACAAGACGCCGCCGATGACTACTACTATCCTCCCTCCAGCGATCGCGCGTTCTCCACTTTTGGATTTTAAACACCGTTGATGCGGATTTAACAACAAGGCAAGCTGCTGTGGACCCTTCGATGTCGGCTGCTGTTTTTTTCCGCGCTAGGGCGCTATCGATTTTTCGACGCCGCTCCGAGTGCGCGCGGATGTAGGTCAGATTGTTTAGGAATTTCGTTTTGGCTTGTCGAAATTGCTGTGACACGATCTCTATAGCTGATGTATCTGTGGAAATTAAAATCGATTCGTGCTATAGTTATAATATATACGTTATATTGTTGAAAATAATCAAACGCTAAACCAAAAAAAAAATTGTTAAAAGTTACTTTCTTTTTCGTTTAGGTACGCGTGCACTCGGAACGCGTTGAAAACAGTATATAACACGGTTGAGGGGGAATAAAAAGGCGCGCGCTGAGCCAAATATTATTAAATATAAACGTCTTTCACAATCAATTGAGGAATTATGTAAACGTTGTTGATTTTTAAATTCAAAAGCGATTATTAATAACGGTGTATACACGAAAATTGGTCAAGTTTTGCGAGATGATATTTTAAAATCTAATCAAAGAAAAGTGTATAGGATGTATATTATATATATATATTAAATAGAAAACAAAAAAATTAACGATGTTGCTTCCTGCTTTGACGAGTGCAAACGTATAAAGATGAGAAATTGTTTGGTGAATATATACAGATTTAAGTATTATCATAAATGACGAATTGTGGAAACTTTCCAATTATCGATTGTTTGACAGAGAATGGTTTTACTGTGTTGCAACTAGGTTTTACTTGTTGAAGTTATAGTTGACAAGAGAAATAACGAAAAAGTAGATTGTAGACGATATAAGAAAATTACTTTGTTTTAAATTTTGACCGGTTTAAAGTTGTAAATAAATGCATTAAGATAAAAAAATCGATATTTTAGATGAAAATTCACTGCTTCGTTGAAGATATATATGATAAGGTTATCGGTAAAGTAATCTACAAAAAAAAATTATATGTATTTTAGGGCTTTTTATATTAAGTTTGAGATATAACAATCGATTGAAAGATTTCAGTGATAAAGTTACTCCGAAAGACGAAAATGGCACTACTTTGATTTAAAGAGCTGAGAAAAAATTGGTTAACTTGACTTTGAACTGCATATACTTTTATTCGTAATTTTGCACAAATCTGAAAAATTGGGCTGTGGTGAATATTGCAATTACGAGTTCGCGAGAACGATCAGCATTCGCGAGTACCATAGATTTGTAGAAAAAGAAATCAAAAAGAGTTGGATTGTTCAATGTCGATAGTCAATAATAAAAAAAAAATCTTTAAAAACGTGATCCTTTATTTTTTAAGTCTGTCGTTTATAAGTTATACTGTTAGTAATACTCAAACAGAGCGTCGTATAAACATATATACATAAACTAATGTTTAGATATGTGTTCGAAAGTGCAATGTATGAACCATCAAGGTTTATTCGCATTAGTTATTATCTATATAAATAATGGTGTATACTGTGTGTCTTAGATGTACAATCATCATTTTATTTGTTTTATTTGACTTACTCAATCAAATCAATAGTAAATAGTTCAAGGTGGGAAAGTGTTTGTACTCGTGCAAAATATGTAGACCATCTTGACATTTAGAAACCATGCAAAGCTGAAATTGATTTTTTTTTTTCAATTTTTTTTGCTCCACTAATGTACTTAGAATCATAAATTTGAACGCAAAAACAAACGTCCGTCGATCTCTGCCTTTGATTTTCTACAACTAGTAGTTATTAAAATTTTCTTCATTTACTAGATTGTCGGTTTAACTAAGAGAAATCTGAAAGTCTTTAGATGATAGAGAAAAGTTCCTAAAATGATTTGAAAACTACTTTCACAGTTCTTATATGACACGGTAAGAACTTCTTTTTAGAGAAAAAGGTCAAGTATGAAATATATTCTATTGATACGAGACTTGATTTCAATATTTATAAATACCTACATCGATGCAATCATGATTTGCGTTTTTATCATGGAAAGAATTGCAGTATCAAATAATAATACAATAGAATTAATAAAGAAAACAAAGAATATTTTTGCTCAATAATAGACAAGAGAAAGTGGTAGATGTATTTTTCCAGCACGAGTGTAAATAACTCAGTTTATAAAATGTATGACGACTGATAAATTTCAAAACTGAATAACGCAACACTCAATCGAATTTCAACGCATTCCATTTATTTTCACCGCTACCAAATTTTTCAACATTTCATAAGAGTTTAGTATCAATATAATTTTAATCGTGGATGCATCACGGAGTAGGTAAATTTTAAAAAACGGTTGTTCCAGGAAAATAGCACGTCAGCCAAAGTAGATTTTATAGACAAATATAGACAAAGGGTTTACTTTAAAATAATCAAAAGGAATCATCCGACGAACTAGCATGCCAAAGATCTAAAGTATCTCGAAATTATAGTGAAGCAAATGTATAGAACTGTAGCAACGGGATAGTTACTCGACGTGTATTGTCCTAAAACAGCTTCCTCACATTTCAGTTTGGATAGAATCGAGAAATAATAACTTGAATAAAACATTTATTTTTCAGTGCCAATTACGTAATATTATATAGTCTGTATTGAAGTTTTTAGCGTACACAAGCAATAAGTTACATTAGTAAACCAAAGTTCTTTGATTCGTTTACGTTTTTTGAAATTTAAGAATATAAAATATAGAAATTAATCAAATCGGAATTGAAGAAAATCTCGTTTCTGATGACGTCAAAAAGTGGATGAGCTCATCAGAAACAACAATAAAACATGCTTGGTGATCTTCACCTGCGGTAAAATATTAAAACCAGTGAGAAACGTTGTACCTCTTGTTATTGTTCAAAGACAGAAAGAAAGCGTGAGTGTGAATAAATAAGCCAGAGAATGCTGGAGTGAAAGAGACCTTATAGTATATACACGAAGATTTATCATGTTGCGAAAATATGCATATAAATATATAATAAATTTATTTGTTGCACAAGTATATGTATGTAGATATACATGCTATAATGTAATAATTCGGGCTAAAGGTATTTTTCCGCAAAAGATATATAGTGATATTTCTCCTGATGAAAAAAATCTACATGTATAAGACGAGTGACTGATCTAGTTAGCGCATCAAAATGAAATAAATGTCCTGCGCGGATACTTATATAATACAGTATATTGAATTACTGTATAGCTGATATAAAGAAAACAAAAATGAGTATCAAAGTAAGATGAAGTAGGAAGTGTATAAAGTACAACTTATGATACTCATACGGTGCTTTATGCAAATTATACGTGGTTAAAAGTTAAGAGATATATATATAAAAAAGTTTTTGTAGCGTCCACCCAAAAGACACACTTGGCATTTCAAGCAGACGTCGCATGTAAAATGAGTTTAAAAAGCAAAAGAAAACTAATGTGTACGTCATTTGTTGTTAATTAGACGTTAACGTTTAAGCATGCGTATGATGAATAAAGTGAAAAGATCTACGATATACGGAAACAAGTTTTGTGACAAAATTCGACCCCATGAATCGATAGCTGAAAGGATGGTTGGTTTTCGCGGAAATTTTCTTAAGTAAAATAGCAAGAAAACGATGAGGAAAAAAAAAGAAGTAAATAGGGAAAAAACGAACTCGAGCGACAGCAACTGGCGCTCGCTTGACGCGAGCGAGCGGCGGCTAAGTGTTCTGAGCTTATTATATGAGCTACCAAAATATAGAGCAGACAGTACAAAGTAATGTGTCCTAAATAATGTACGAGTAAAGGGTTTACGGAAAGTAACGTTAAGTTCAACGATAAATGCCTGATCCTATAACCTTTTTCGCAGCACAATAATAAACATATATACGGACATGGCCGGAAAAACAATTACTCTCTAAATTCTTTGGTGTGGAATCTCATCGCAAATAGAGTGAAAGTTATACATATTTTTACTTTCCTTATTGAGATAGAACGTCACCCCAAATAATGTAGAGAACACGTTTTCAGGTCTCGTACACGTGTATTCCGTGCGTGTGAGTGAATGAGCCGAATCATAACGAGCAGGTGTGAATGCGTGAGTGGAACAAAGAAGTTAAAATTCAAAATTTTCAAAATGCTAACGCACTAATGAAAAAAACGTTCGTTTATCAATAAATCACGAATATCAATTCTGAAATAAGAAAGCACCTGGATTATTTTTCTGACAAAAAGAAAACAGTGTAAGAAATACAAAACAAAGGAAAAGTGATGATCTAGTTGATAGAGTATTATAATATATATAGTAGGTTAAAAATTACTGATGTTGCAACGTCTTCGTAAAAATTATCCCACCCTAGAATCAAAGTATAATTTATTGCTTTATCCACGGCAGTAAAGTAATATTAATGGATTATACTAGGATATTTTGTGGAAAGGGATATATTTTTACGCAGCCATGTAGACACAATGCCGAAAATAAATTAGGAATTATAACAACGCGGTGTATACAAGAAAGTGTCGAGCATTTAATCAATCGAAATTATGGATTACTTTTAATTGAAAATTATGATCCTTATGTCTAGTGGTTGCGCAATATTAATAATTTAAAATTTCTCGTTTTCACATAAAATATTTATGATCTAGAGTTCCGAGAGTTGAAACTACGGGACAGACGTATTATTGATTCAGTTATCGCTGTTCCAACATACGAAGAGTGTTTTCGAGCTGAAAATAAACCAATATAAGTGATAAAACGTCAGAATATTTCGTTTCAGCAGATATTTTATTGTAAACATCGCGTTTTTACATATAAAAAACATAGATGCAGATGATCTATATATGTATAAAAATAAATATATATATATGTATACACGTTGTTACATAATGTTAAGGCAAAAACAGAGTTTTGTTGCGATAAGAAAAGTATTCTTGTAAAATGGCTGACTGTATTACACAAAGCAAATGTATTAAATTTAAGGCAGAGTTGTAATGTACTATTATGCAAATATATTGTACTATGAAAGAAAATATATACATTATATTATGTGTATATGTATATGATGCGTGTAAGATTAATAAAGTGTTGATATATGGTTGACGATACATAAATGACTTTGACTTTGAAAAATTAATATTAATTTTTATTTTTTTCAGCTTACGTATAGGTATATGTATAATATACAATTTTTAATATAAAAAATATTATTTGTTAATTGATTTTAAAAAAAACGCAATACATCGATGAATTAAATAACACTTGCATCACGTATATAAAATAATAATAAAACGTTAACTTACAATTAAGTCTACATATATATGTATAGACGTATAGTATCTATTACTGACAAGAATTCAGTTCTAATTCTGTAGATGGTACTTACAAATGAGGTCATAATAACCTGCAACATGCGTGCTCTGAATACGTTATGGTATTCTTACATAATCTATACGCATAGAAAAATCTTTTCAACAATAGCGTTGACCTTTGTCTGACTTGTACTAGAAAATTACAAAATAATAATAACAGCGTAACAAATAACGGAAACGATTTGATTCCGATTTTTGATAAAAAAAAAGAAGAAAACATTGCAATAAAAAAACGTGTACTATTGCTTTAGTACGTTTAAAAATACGTATATGAGTATACCGCCTTTTTTTCGAATAAAAATATCACAACAGCAGTTGAGAAAGCTATTAGTCCGTAGAGTTAATATTATATACTGGCATCGACGTAAGTGTGTAAGTATAGTTACAAAGTACTCAAAATAATAGAACCAATCGAAAACAAGAAGTTCCTCCAATGCGAACGACAAACAGTCCCGTCACCTCTTCATATCGATTCGTAAAACTTCGTAATAAGGCAATAATTTCTCATCTCGGTGTGAACATCGGGCGCCTCCAGCGTTCACGCCTATGTCATTATATCGAACGGCAGCATTATATGTTGCACGCAGCTAGCGTATAGAGAATAAGAGAATACAAGATTATACAATGAGAAAAGCCGTTGCTTAATACGTATCTTTGGAAACACATCGAGGATATGATGATGCAGCAGCAGCAGCAGCGCGAATCCACGCTCGTCTGTACTTAATAATCTCCTCTTCATCTCTCGCGACCGTTTCAGTCCTGCGAAATTTGTCGTCAGCAGCCCACGCGATATTATACAGTGCGACCAACGCAAATCGCAACGCTCCGAAACAATCGCGCCGCGACGAGAGACTTGATCGAATCCCCGCACCTCATCACGTGTGCTGACTGTCGATAGTCTGCTGAGTATTGGCAGGTGATGGTTTCGCGAGAACGCGACTCCTAGCAACGGCCCCGATAACGGGTTTAATGAGAACCAGGAAGCCCGCGATGAAGAGCGACGCGAAGACCAGATCCCTGCCGGTCTCCGAGGCACCGATATTCGTCCACCACTTGGTGTAGGTTCCGTTGATGACAGTAGCTATGAGTAAGATCGTCGCGGTGATACCGGTGAACGCGTGGAGAACCTTGACGAGTACCGGTCGGACTTTGGGGTAAAGCCACTGGGTGTTATTCGCGAGGATACCGAAACTGGCGACGACGCAGGTGATGACGAAGGTGGTAAGGCCGAACTGGGAGTGGGTGCTAAGGAAGTGCTTCTTGCCCTTGTCGTTCTTGTTGACGATCACGATGACCAGGCCGATTATCAGGAGGCCGATGCCAACCGAGTGAAGGATCCAGTGGAGGGTAACGCGACTGGAACGTCGGACCTTCTTGGTGACGTAGGCTTCGCCATTGATCGCGTAAACGGCTTCGGCGGTGAGCAGTCCAGCCTGGAAAGAGATTTTTATCCAATGTTGTTCTCAGCATACAATTCTACAGCGGGAAACAAAGCATGCAAATTTTTGACTAGCTTTTACTGCTTGAATCAGAGGATTCCGAGAAGCTGGCCGTAAAGCCGATGCGTGTACTCAGAAGCTCTAAACGTTGAGGCATTATAAAAAGCTAATAATTAAGGCTGTGCCTACTGCGCCATCAGCTGCTGAATCCGCTGAGTCAAGGTGGGAAAATTATTAAAAAGGAACGCGACGAGCGGTAATTTTTAACGCCACTGGCGCGCGGCCTCGTTGACGA
>UCQR01054092.1:7005-21979 GCA_900474235.1 Cecidostiba semifascia
GTACCAAGATCTACGTGCACCAAAACAACTCGCCGATGCGCTCAGTCATCACCTTCGAAAATGGTACGAGCAAGAACTGCTGCCAGGAGAAAGAGTCGGCCGACAAGCCCGAGAAGCAGGAGAAGCAGGAGAAACAAGAGAAGCAGGAAAAGGAGCAGTTTGTCTGCAACAAGAAGACCGAGCAGCAGCAGCAGAGCAAACCCGAGCGACCGTCCTCGCTATACGCCAGCAGCAAGGAGACCATCAAGCTCTGCGAATCCGACAAGGAGAACAAGCCCAAATTGGTCGCGGAGCAAGAGGACCAGCTGTCTAACAAGCTCAAGCTGACCAACAACCGGCTAAACAACAGCCAGGCTCACCTGATCGACGGCTCGAGCAAGGAGAGTAACGACGCGATGAACAACTCGCGCAAGCTCAGTCTCTCGCTGTCCAAGGACGCGTTGAGCTATCGCAATCTCCTGCGACCTGGCTCGAAGAACAACGTCTCCTCGAACCCACCCTCGCCCACCAAGTCCTACGATGGCTTCGGCGGCTCGTTCAACAACGTCTATATCGAAAGGTCCTACGAGGCGGCGAAACAGCAGCGCGCCGCGGCCCAAGGCTCCGAGCCCAACCTCGAGAAGACGGTCAGCCGGGCCGAACTCTACTCCTATCCTAGTCTTAGCGACATGCAAGTGCAATTCACGAGCCTTGCCGCCCAGAAGATCCTGAAAGGCTGCCCTCTCAACAGCGTCGACACCCTCGTCGAGGTCAACATGGCCGCTGCCGAGAAGCCCAACAATTGCGACGTCACCGTCCATACGGATTTTGGCCTAGTTTAAACACTGCCGCGCCTATACAGCTTTTCTTCTCCTCCTTTCCTATACACTCTCTTTATACCTTTTCTCTACTCTGTCTAAAAGAAAAATCAACGTTGCCGCCATTCACTGCCTTTTTTAGAATCCCTTTCTTTTGAAATATCTATTACGCAGTATATTATAAACACACACATGTAAAATATATACATAAAGTAGGAGTTACGCTCGCGAGCTTACCGTCGACGATAACAATTACAAACGAGTAGAGATTTTTTACTATTCGTTAAAAACTCGCCGGAGATTCATTGCAATGCGTTCGTTGATCTTTTCAGTTGATCATGTATACTATGATAGTAGAGAGACTCGCGTCTGGGATTCATCCTGGGCATATTTTTGCGATGAAAATTTTCTAAATCACATCATTTATTTTTTCCGACATATTTTTACCTGTTTAGATCAAGGATAACTTATCAATTAATAAGAAATTAATAATGAATAATGGCCTTAATGAATTAAAATGATGTTTTCGATTGTTGACACTTTACGTTCCACTTGCTTGAGAGCAATAGCTTTACGTTTGGTCGAATTCGTCCGATTATCCGTACAATTCTGCGCCGACATCCGCAGTCTTGCATCGCTTTACCCCTCGAAAGCGAATTGCCAAAGCGAACTTTACTTTTGTTATTTAGGTTTGTTGTTCTTTGTAAACCACGTATGTACGCATTCACGAAACATTATATTATATAAAGAAAATATTATCGAGATGTTCCCAAGCAAGTTATTGAAGACTTGAAAAACAAGGAGACTAGAAAATGAATTTAATAAACCTAGATGAATGAAACATGATAAATGTAACTAAGAAACGCGATCGGCTAATTCGTAGCGCAGGTGGCCCATACTGTACCACTAGTGCAATTTCATATGTATTTTCCAAGTGCCAAAACCGTAGAACTTAATCGATCGCCTTAAGCGTTTCGCACAACGAGTTTAAGTCCGTTAAAATGAAACGCCAATTTTACAGAAAGACCGTCGTTGATAATAATAAACATAACATAGCCGTAGGTACAGAAGAGAAAAAAAAACAGTAATATACATAAGAGAGCGCATCAGATACCTATAAGGGAAGGACTGGACATTGATTACATTACATTTTTACAGAATAGAAACTTTTGTACAATTATATTATAGATTATACTATGACACCTCGCCGACCTTTGTTTAGAAAAAAAAAAACGACAAAGTGTTTAGGATGAAATTTTTTAGAAAAGAGTTTATGAGCTAACATTGTTGTGATTGAATTTTATAGAAAGTACCGAACAAAATATACTTTTTGTAGTAAATTTTTAAGCGTTTGAGATAATATCTTTTGGGAAATATACAACTCACGAAAACGTACGATCCTAGTCCTACCTTAAGAGCGCAAGATCGTGAGCTTTGTACATTTATAATATGCATCAGCGATTAACCAATAATAGTGTTTTGCGCCTGTTAGATCGTGTTATGGGCGTAAGCTGTAGACGCACAGCATTTTTTTCATCAAAACTAACTTGTAGAATATAAAATTGTACGATGTTATTGTCTTACGGATGTAACGAGGAAACCGCAATAATAAAAGACAAAAATTATACCATAACCGTTGTCTTTTTTCTTTCTCAAAACTATATTAGAACCTTATTAGGAATCAACTGACAAACAGATATTGTGAGATTTAGAGTAACTTATTATTCATCGTGAAATGCAAAAATATTTTGCCATTACAAAATATTACAATACAGGAAGTAGTTTGTCTAGAAATAAATTAATTTCTATCTACTGCTAACAATAGCAATTATGTGTTTTAACATACACATTAATGGAAATTTATTTTTTGGAGCAGGGCAATGATAAAACACTTTAATAGAAAGTTCATTTACTGCTCATTTCTAGCTCGCATCTTTTTAACTCGATGAAATATTCATCTATCTTGCTCAACTTGATTGTTTGCTAAAATGGAAGTAGAGTAATTCTGGAATCATCTTGTTCAGTATTTTCAACTGGAGTTATTAGGGAGGCGATTAAATTATTTATTTTTTAAACTTCTTCTATTAAGGTTTTAACAATTTCTCAACAAAATCCTTTATGTCGCGCAATTCCTGCAACAAAAATATTCGTTAATAATTTTACTTGAATGGCATTTCTAATTGTACAACTTTAGACAAGGTTCTCACCTCGTCACAAGATGCGTGCATCACTCCTCGGTATGTTTTAAATTCGGTGTTGGTCATGAATTGTTTAAGTAAAGTTGCAGTGGCTTGACCCCACTTGTATGGGACAATGGGATCACAATCACCATGACACTGCAGAACAGGTATATTTTTATTGCCTATAGCTTCCTAAAACACAATAAAAATTGATATTGTGATTCATTCAAATTATTTTGAGCAAATTTGAGCTGATTGTGTGATATTTACTGCTGGAAACTTTTGATGCAATGGAAGCCAAGTTGATAGTGCTACAACTCCAGCTAATGGTTGAGGAAATGTAAGAGCACTAAAGAGAGCTAATGCTCCACCTTGACTAAAACCTCCAAGAACAATCCTTTCTGTAGGAATTCCAGCTGCAACTTCTTGTGCAATCATGGAATGTACGGTTTCAGCAGCCCTTCTTATACCCTCTTCATCTTCTGGCCCACTTGCATCTAATGATCTCAGATCAAACCTACATTTAAAATAAAAATTTTAAATAAATATAGCATGAATTTATCCAAAAGAATGAATGACTGAATATCTCTTACCAGGACGGCATCCTAAACCCTGCATTCAATGTAACAGGCATTGTTGGACTGAAAAAGATACACAGTGTATGATAATGTGATAATTATAATATATAATATTAATCATCAAGTACAGAATATTTTAAACTTACGCAGTTGGACAAATAACTTTAACATGCGGTGCCCTCAAGGAACCCAAGGAACTAGCCCAGCCATGTCTGAAAATTTCAAATAAAAATTGTAAAAAAGTAATAACAAAACATTTGATGATAAACTAAATATGTAGGATGTGCTTACCCTGTGTCACCGAGTCCATGGAAAAAGATTAACTGAAATCATAAGAACAATGATGATTAATATTTCAGATCATTGTTATTCGGTTAATTTTTCAGCTATTTTGTAATAATAATAGCCAAAACTAATGTATGCAAAGTCTTTTTAGTAAAGCAACCATTAAAATCAGATACACGAACTGCTGCAACTTGCAAATGAGACTTTGTTGAGCCAAACCAAAAGTAGTTTTAGGGTTTAATTATTCTGTCCTCGTTGAATTGTTAACATGACATCATTTGAATTACATATTATAACAAGGCAAACTACTTTAGCAATGTATTCTCCAGAAAAATCTACAACTTAAAGCTTGGTTTCAAGTTCGTTTCTAAATACCAATTTTTAAAATATCACAAGAATTTCATTTAAATTATCTGAAAATTGATCAAGAGAAAACGTATTTTCACAGAAAGTAAACAGAGAAAAATTGATCGGCATTGCCCATCTACTTATACAAGCGGTCGACATTGCATGTGTTGTGTAAGCAATAATTGACTTAAATTTTATTTCATCCTAGTCAATAAAGATGTTCCAGTAGAGTATAGCAGGCCGAGAACATAACCAAAAAGCCACCCGGATCGGCGCAAGTGGCTAAGCGCGAAGATGTACTTATGCCTAGTTTACTCACCGTGGCCGTGTGCCTTGCGGTGGCTGCGATCACCACGGGACTCGTCATCGCCGTTTGCTTCTTTTTTCGTACTGCACAGAATAAATATCACACACAAATCACTGTTTTAGATATCTCTGTCAAAGGGTTAAAATTGCGCGGAGACTAGTGAATTTTCTCCAGAGAAAAGTCTACTGCCTCCGCTCAGTGCGGCTGAATTGCTCTCGACTGCACACAAGAGTAGAGGGAGAACGCAAGTGGGGATATAGAGAATTCATATCGTGCATGCGCGTATCATCTTTCAGACTCACTACACGGTTCAGCGCAGTCTCGTGAAAATGCAAACAATATCACTATATCGCAACTTATCTATAGCTCGAATTGACCTCCAATTTCTTTTTGACAATTTTCTTTTTATCCAGCTATATATAGCTATATGCGCCCAAGTGTACATATGTATATATGTTGTTATAGAAGCTAGTATCAAAAGCGATTGCACAAACCTTGTAAATTGCCCATGGACGCAAATTTTTTCGGAGCTTAGAAAATAAAAGAAACGAGTCCTTCCTTTTGAATCTCTCATTTACTCGAACGAATTTCAATGGTTACTGCGACTTGTGTGCGGCAATTTTCCAACTTGTTTTGTCATCATCGAAATCAACAATCTTATTCAAACTCGAACTATATCTATCTCTAATCTACGTAGCGCGAATCTTACGGCAAATTCCTTCATTGTATATATAACTTTCACATCCCGTCCACGAACTTTGTTGTTGTACAAGAGATTTGTATAGCTTGTAATATATATTTGACCGTAATCGTCTCTAAAATCGCGTCGTCTGCTAGATCGATCACGTGATTATCGTTATTTTTTTTTATAGCAACAATGATAGTAATTACGTAGATTTAAAATGAAGTAGATTAAAAACAATCAACATTTATAAACTTATTTATTTACATGATCATTTGTAGAGAATGTAATACAATATGCTTTAAACTTTAGATAAAATACAAGATATAGTATCAAACATACATGCTCACTTAAGATTTACAAGGAATGCAAGAAACTTAATTATTAGTTGGTTTCTATATTAATCAATGGCTCATCAAGTGTATCTAAAAATAGTAAGGATTCCGAAGCATTTGATTTTGATGTATATTTTTCATTGGATTCCAAAACAAGCAAAGATGCATCTTTAGCCTTGTCATCTAGAAATAAAAATGGTTCATTTTTTGCAGTTGTATTTTTCTCTTTTTTTTCTAAAGATACGAGTGGCTCGGCTCCTGATACTTTTTTATCATCCAACAATAGTAATTGTTCAAATTTCTCATTTAAATCTGAAAATCCACTTAGATCTACCAAATCACTCAGGTCAGATAAACCTTTGGATTCAGAGCTTTTACTTGATCCAGCTTCTGTACTTGAGTTGGCTTTTTCATTGCAAGTCGTAGTTGGTATTGCCTCTTCGGCAACATCAAAGTCTAATATTTTACTTGGATCAAAACCACTTGCTTCTTCTTCTTCCTCTTCATCTACATAAGCTGTCACTTGTCCAGAGGGTTTATATTGAAAAGCACTTGCACATAAATCGATTTCTACAGGAAAAAGCATATTTTCAGATATAAGTTTTGAGATATTTACATAATAATCTGCCAATCCAGCAGCAAATCTCTGCAATTGAGTCACAACATCTTCAACGTGTTTGTTGTCAAGTAGTTCCAACTTCACCAAGACATCTGACCTTAATTTTGCAAATTTTGTCCGTGCATTTTGTCTACATCTTAAAACTAGACGATATTCATAATTTCCCGTTTCCACTCTGTATAAAGGTTCTTGAATAGCAAGATAACTCTGTTCCTCATCATCCATTTCTTTGACCTTCAAGCAGTATGAGAGATATTCAAACTTTGCATCGGCGTATTTACTAATAGTCATTCTCGTGTCTGGAATTGCTTTGTTGAGATAAGTCCCAAGATCACTTAATATTGGTTTTACCGTTTTAAGCATATCGATTCCTAATTTTTCCATTTGTCTGTGTGCTTCACCAAATTTTGTGAATGCCTCACTGGCTCGAGGCTGTGGTTCTTTAACACCCATTGATGCAAAAGCATCTCCGAATACTAGAAGAGATAAGTTATGTTTAATTTATTTAGGTTTTTCACCAATAATATTTACTAATATCTCCTTACTTTTATATATTTGGAAGAGATCAAAAAAGGCATGTAAAACCGACTTTGCATGAGAAACAAGTCCTTTATACAGATTTTCAGTCTTTTCCAATGCTGCTAATCTCTGAACAAGCGTAT
Organism: Cecidostiba semifascia; assembly: GCA_900474235.1. Classification (NCBI taxonomy): domain Eukaryota; kingdom Metazoa; phylum Arthropoda; class Insecta; order Hymenoptera; family Pteromalidae; genus Cecidostiba; species Cecidostiba semifascia. Next base: position 13,799 of record UCQR01054092.1, read on the forward strand.
CGTTACAAAGAATTGCTCTAGATAATCCCAGAGCATCTGCTGTTGTATTACCCATACTTTCCACTAATCTATGTTTCACCTAGATAAAAACAATATTACTTCAAGTTTCAATGAACAATGAACAAATTTTTTTATTATTAAAACCAAGTTGTTTCAAACCTTTTTTAAAATTATATCTAAAGTTCGTCCCTGACGAACATCTGCATGAAGTTTGTTGTAAATAATGCTTACTTTGGTGTCACAAGCTTGAATCATTTTTGCCACTTCAACTTTAGTCTTTCCTTTTAGACATTCACCATTAACTGCAACAAGTTCATCGCCTGCTTCCAGTGTTCCATCTTGTGCAGCTGGAGTGTTGTCGAAAACTTGAACAATATATAGACAAGGACAAAGTGGTGCTCCACCACCAATACTAATTCCAATAAGGTTACTGTTATCCTTTTCTATAACAACATTCCCAGAAGTTATAGTCATACCCCTATTGTAAAAACAAAATATTTCACATTAAAGTTGATTTAAATTTTTCATCTTTTTTTATATTAGAAAATCTGCAAGTAAATGAGCGTGCTATTTACATGAAATGCTAATCAATGTATCATTATTTAACACAAGTCAATGTGAACAAAAAGTACAGAACCAAACTCTACTTTGCCAATGACCGTACAATTGTTTGTTACTTTGTGTTAAAAGTAAGTTGAAAAATCTTAGATTGAAAATATTAAAATTGGTCTGATTACAAGCATACATTAAAAATATAATAAAATGTACATACAATTTACCATATCCATTTTTTCCTTTATACCTTACACATGCAGAAACTATAAATTAAGCCTAATATTTGTATTAAAATAAATTAAGTAATCATTCAGAGCATGTAATGATGGTGAATGCGTGATGCGTAGACAGATGTTATTAGTATGTTTTAGTTCAGGTTTTGGCAAGGCTCATGCATAAATGAAACTTACATTTGATCAATGTGTTGCTGTGATAGGCAGGCAGACTGATCTTGGAAAACCAGTTCTACACCTGGACTAATAATTCCAGAGCAGCCAATAATAAAAAATAATTCAAAAAAGACCAAAAAAGAAGAATATCTTTTCAAGTTTTAGATAAACTTAAAAGTAACAATGCGTACATGCGATCTTCCATCATGTTTAACTGATGCGATTCGACGTGAGCCGAAGGCACGGTGGATTTACAAACAGAAATATCAACTAGTCTTGCTCCTTCAAGCGAATCTGACAGTTGAAGTGGTCTGTTGAGTGGAGTAGTTTCACACATCAACCTGTACCACCGAGCCGTGGCATTGTCACGTGCATAGTGCAAAAAAAGGCACATATAAACTAAAAATGAGCAAATAAAACAAATAATTTGCTAGGTACTAAAACATCAGTATAACAAACATTTTGTCTTCTTCAAAGAGGAAGTCATCTTCGTAATCCATCATAGTTTCGGCGTTTCAGTACTTTTCTGTGAAACTAAAAATATTAATACGACTATTATTATGAGTAAATAAATAATGGCTCTCTTTATTATCCAATTAAAAGTATGCCTACAAAAGTCGTTGTTACTCGAGCATCTGTAATCTGTTATTTATTTCATAGGTAGGCTTGAGAAAAACAGTCTCATAGCATCGGAAGCTTCTAACCAAGTAGAAAGAATAGACTAAGTACTTATTCGTTTTTATTGTTTTTAAACAAAATGCCAAATAAAAATTCAACACTAAACAGATAAAATTGTGACACGTCGATTGTATCCACCGCGCATCACGTCTGCTCCTCCACACCAATAAAAATATATATAGGTATATACGCAATATATAGCGTAGATTTTCATTGACCGCACTACTGACTGCAGCGCCATCTCGTAATAGTTATCTAGAGTTGGTAAATTAACAATTTTATCTTTCTATTCTTTTTAAACACACTATATTGCTATATATAAATCATTGCTATAAATAATAAATTTTCAAAATTTCTCATCGACTTGTATTTTTATTATTTTGGCAAATAGTTAAATTATTATTTCATGAATGAAATTTCTTTTGATGAACGATTTGAATATATAAAATGTCAGGTCCTGTTTGCAACACACGACGAAGCAAGGAAAATCGGGCGAGAAAGGGGAGCTAGGTATAGTAATACCTCTATGGGCACTAGGCTAGGGCCACGTCAATGCCGAAAACACCGGAGCTATGAAGTTGTAATTTTTCACAACATGATAGTACTTATAGCCCAACGCACTCTACACGTTTATTTGATAAATTGTTGATTTGCATATTCCGGCTCTGCGAAGAAATTACAAATCACATCAGAGATCATATAGAGTCACCTTGTTGGGTTACGAATAGTGTATGAAGAAACTTACAGCCCCTAAAAATTGTGCGAAATCATTCATGATAACTAAAAATTTTTGTGCATAAGTGCAAGTATCAGAACGTGTTTACAAGAGTAAGATGTCTGACGTGGGGGACTGGTTTAAAAGCCTACCAATATTCACGAGATATTGGTTAGCTTTAACAGTAGTATTCTCATTGATTGGAAGATTTCGCATTATCAATGTCATCAACTTAGTTCTGCTATATGATCCGTTTATTCATAATTTTGAAATATGGAGAGCAGTGACCAGTCTTTTCTATTACCCAACGAGCTTTCATTTACTCATGAATTTATACTTTTTGTACAATTACTCCATAAGACTTGAGAGAATAGACTTTGAAGGCAGACCAGCAGACTACTTTTATTTATTGATATTTAATTGGATATGCTGCCTGGTTGCTGCGTTGTTGCTCAATTTCTCTTTGCTGATGAATGCCATGATTCTAAGTGTCATTTATGTCTGGTGTCAGCTCAACAAAGATGCCATTGTACACTTTTGGTTTGGTATGTAAACATTTGTTTTATCATTCAATCTTTCATGCAGTTTCATCATAAATGTAATTTTCAATTTTATATGTGTTTTACAGGTTTCCAATTCAAAGCAATGTATTTGCCATGGGTACTTTTTGGAATCAATTTCATCATTAACCATGATGGATTGGAAGAACTTGTGGGAATACTCTGTGGTCACCTCTACTTTTTCCTTAAGTTTAAATACCCTCAAGAATTTGGAGGACCCAACTTGCTTGGTACCCCAGCAATTTTAGAATACTATTTTCCACAAAGGAGTAACATCAGAGGTTTTGGAGCAGCACCTCCGCCGGCTGCTGGAAATGTACCAAGAGGCCATAGCTGGGGACATGGCCAAGTATTGGGACGATAACTCTTTCTGCATGGGAGAGAATCATTCAAAATCACTTTGAAAGGGTTTAATAACGAACATTGCATATTAATTTAATAAAAATTCTCAATAATGGTTAAACGAATCCTGCTTTGAATGCTAAAGTATGTAAAAGTGACTTGTGTTTGTGCATTATTTTGAATGCAATTATTGTTTTGAAATGAATTGTTTATAGGAGTGTGATGAAAAGTTTTAATGTTACCGGCAAAGGTGTTAGATCTGCGTGTGAAATTTTCTTACAACTAATATAAGTACAAATAAAGCTGCAAATATAACTATATTCAATTTGTATATGTATTTTCATAATATAGAGTGTCAAGCAATTCATTCTGTTATAATGTGTATGTATTTGGTTTTGTAAAAATGTAAAATACAATTTTTGTATAACGTTATATTATTAAATATATACAGAATTCTTCTGGAGAAGATTCGAAATATCTGATTGGTTGTGAAAGATCACTCAAGTTTTTTTGAGAACTCACCTTTAGAAGCAGTATAAATTTACGAAGTAACGCTCATCGCATCTTAATAAGTTTCTGTATCTTAGATTCGGTCTTTTGCTCATTCATCGTCGCCGTGCGCACTTTAGTAATATATATATGTATAGCGTATAGATGGTGTGCACCATAATTAGATCGGAGCACGCTATATAGTGTGCAGTATAGCGCCGGCGGCCACGACATCAGTTATATCACTCTACGACAGCGAAATACCATAGACTGCAGTTCTACCGCGGACAATAAAAAACGGTCTCTATATTCACTATCTTTCTCTTTCTCTCCCCCAAGTTAGTTTCACCGCGTGTTCGACCACACTATAGCTGGATTTCGAAGTTTGCGCCATTCGTCGTTATATCATGTGTGTTTCCTTGTGAAATGTGTCGTTCGTTCCGGCAACGAGGCCGAGCTCCGAAAACACAAGTAATTCAAAGCACTTTGCGCCTGAAGAGAACTTTTCCATCCTCGATGTTCTCCAATCAACTTGCACAAGATCACGTAATATAAAGAAGAAGAACGAGGGAAATTAAGTAATACGAGAAGACCCGAAAAAGAAAGACGGCTGGTCGTACAGCCGTGCGGGTCTGTTGTTGGCCTCATGTTGTCTTGTCCCCTGCAGTTTTGATGTTTTCTTACGTTAATAACCCGGCAGCATGGACAATTCGTACAAGGTAGAGTGAACTATTTTTTTTTCTAATTAACTCTGTCGTGTGATTACATTTATTTATAAGGTTACATAGCATGAGGTCACATTGCATCGGGTGCTGCCTCTATCATGTGATCTTTTTTGAGGTTAAGATTCCAGAACCTTTTCAGCTAAAACTTGATGATTATTTAGGTCTGTTAACTTGCCGGTTGTTGTTTCCGAATTGCAATTATTATTTTTCATTCACCCTGTCGTCTGCGAGCATACACACTACTGCTACCTATAACGTAAAGTTATGCGCGTAAAGGGTTAGATCTATAGTACAAGTTACACGCGGAAATTTTCAGCTGCTCCATTTGGCAAACGTTGACGGACGGTATCAAAGCAGAGTACTTAGTGAAAGGACGAATGTCAAAAAAGTCGCTGACAAACTAATGTTAAACGTCGAGAAACATTATGATGTGCGTTTTAAATTTTTAAACTTTGATATTTTACTATTAATTTAGTTAACCGATTTGCAATTTAGTCAATATTCAGGAAATAATTATTTAATAAAATTTCCGAATCGAAATTTATTCTGCAAAACCATTTGTATTGTTGCCGTTCTTTTTTTTTGCAGAACGAGCTTGAGTTTCTAGATTTATCAAATTTAGATGCGAATGGCAGAGATGAGTTGACAGCTATTTTAAAACCAAATGCTGCCGCAGAAGGGTTAAAACTACCATGGGACAGGGGAGAAGAAGAAGAATATCATGTACTTGCAGAAGAAGTCGAGGTTCATGAAGCCCCAAAAGTCTGGCCACAGTATGGTAAGATGCTCACGTTTAATAATTACATCATGCTCAATTTTTTTTAATATTTCAATCAAAAATCCCTTAAATGTTCACTGACTTGAACAATATTGTTTTGGTAGAAATGGAAAATAACGTAATAAAATATGAAGAAGCTCAGGCAAACAATTCATCTTCCGTCCTTGTTACTGTACCATCCACAATTCAATACAGTCAACAGATAATGGCACCAGTATGCCATGAATGGCCTCCCAACATGTATATTAACAATATGACCAATGACCCAAATGTACACCCATACATGCAAGGAATGGCTTATCCACCAAACATGTATCCTCCAACTGAAAATCAAGAAATTCCTCCTATGAGAGATGGAGGAAGACGGGGTCGTGGACGGAGTAGCAAGAATTATAATCGAAACGTAAATCATACTAATGAAATGCAAGCTAGCTACATGGGAGACTATGGTCAGTATCCAATCAATATGGCATATTCACCATATGTATGCATTTCGGATCCCACTGTTACTTCGCAACAACATCCTGTTGCTGGACAACCAATTTATTTTTCTTCTACTGCAATATATCACTCGCCTACCATGCCACAACAAACTCATCATGTTGAGTAAGTTGATCTAAACCATTTACAAAAAAAATTATGTTCTACTCAAGTAGCACATTTGTAATTTGCTATCTTTACTTTAGTTACATACCGTATCATCAATCTCCAACAAATATAAAATATAGTCATCAGTCTCAAAGCATATTACCACAAACTAATGGAGAGTCCATACAAAGCACAAATCACAAATCATATGAGAAGCGAGCGCAAAATGTAAATACGTCAAAGCCTTCCATTCATCAGCAAACACTTGATGATGAAAATAATTCATCCCAAACAAATATTGTGACAACAGTTATTGTAAATAATAGTAATGTAGATTCGTCTAATAATGAAGTAGATGAAAATCTAACTGCCATTAACAATTCGAATAACAAAAAATTTGATTTTAAAATAGAACAGCATATTGTATCGAAGATAAACGAAAACTATAAAGGTGTTGAAAAGAATGATATTATTCCTTGTGTTAACATTAAAAGTAGTATAGAAGTTAAGCAGAACGGAAATGATAAAGAATATGATGAAACTAGTTCTCATGTAAAAACACCAACTACAACAAGTACGACTTCCAAAGTTGCTACCAAAACAACAAATGAAGAGCTTCAAAACAAAGAATTTAATCAATCACAAAGTGTAGCAACACCGTCAAGACTAGCAGGAAACCCAGTAGAAATAAGTGAAGCACCTGTAAGCATTTCACCTGCTAATACATCGAGCAAATCTTGGGCTAGTATCGCGGCAGGTACCACAAAACCAACAGCCCTCATTGCACCTAATAACGTTTTAAGTGTAAACAATGATCAAATTGAGCACTTGACAGTTGAAAAGAATAATTTAACACCAAAGAGTTCTCAAACTAAATCTGTAACAGAAGATACACGACATAAAAATGACATTACACCCGAAACACGCAAGCCATTACATACCCAAGTACCTCAAGTACATTGTGATGATCCAATCACATACAGAATGGGAGGTGAGTATTAAATGGACAAAAAAATCTAAAACATTCAAGTGCAAAGAAATTAATAAATATTGTTTTTGTTTAGAATTTTTACTTGGTTATCAAATGGATAAACAGACCGTTAGTTTATTACCACGTGGATTGACGAATCGCAGTAATTACTGTTACATTAACAGTATACTGCAGGCCTTACTTGCTTGCCCACCCTTTTATAATTTACTAATGGCGTTACCTCATTCAAGAAACCCATCGAAACATTCACCCAGTCCACTAATTGATAATATGTAAGTATATTTTACACTTTTAAGCTAGAATCTAATTTACTTATGTACGCCTAAATTTGCAGGATCAAATTCGCTTGTGAATTTACGCCCCTGTCTGAAGGAGCACGTTTAGCAAGAAAAGATAGGGCTCAAAAACGAAACGAAGATGCAGTTGTAGATATTCAAAGCGGAGTTCCGTTCGAGCCTTCGTATATATATACAATTTTGAAAAATACGTCATCTTCGGGAGTATTCTCGGTTGAAGGGCGTCAAGAAGATGCCGAAGAATTTTTATCGTGCCTATTGAATGGAATAAGTGACGAAATGTTGGAGGTATGTGACTTTTTTTCCCTATCTTTTTTTATGTACTCGCAAAACTTGAAAAATATACCAAATTTCGTAAAACCTTGCTCTAGTTGATGAAATTGGCAAACAACAATGATCAAAAATCGGTAGAATGCATAGATAGCAGCAATGTCAATTATAATCAAGGCGAAGAAGAGTGGAAGGTATAACTTGAATCGTATCATTTCCAATTCTTAAAGAATTATTTAACAAGTTGAGTTTGCTTGATTCTTGCATATTTTTTGTAGGTAATGGGCCCTAAAAATAAAGGTTCCATCACGCGAAGTACAGATTTTGGACGTACTCCCCTGTCAGACATATTTAGGGGCCAGTTGAGGTCGAGAGTTTCTCGAGCCACAGAACAAGCAACTGATTATGTTCAACCGTTTTTCACGTTACAACTAGATATCGAGGTATCATGTCCAAAAAATTTCATATATTATATTGCTGTATTAATTATTCCAAGTTGGGGTAAAGTGGTTTGATACAATTTTCAGAAAGCAGAATCCGTAAGAACTGCTCTAGAAATACTTGTTGGAAAGGATCAACTTGAAGGCATGACTTGCAGTAAAACAAAGCAACAAATCGAAGCGTGGAAACAAGTTACTTTGGAGGAACTACCAGTAATTCTCATATTACATTTAAAATGGTTTGACTACAATCCTGATGGTTGTTCTAAAATTGTCAAAAGTGTTGAATTCCCTATAGATCTCAAGATTGACAATAGTAAGTCCATATTTTAAATGCTATTAAAAAAATTGATCTAAAAAGAGAT
>UCQR01054093.1:3193-19793 GCA_900474235.1 Cecidostiba semifascia
GTTAATTATATTATATATTACATCGCATGGAAGAGTAACTACTTTGTTCTCAATAACTAGAATTCAATATTTGAAATAAAAGTAAATCATTAAAGGATCCGTGAGAGGTCACACTTTGATTTTTCATCAAACTAATTGAATAATCTAATGACCTAAATAAGTTACGTTACGATGAGTATATAAGGACCTTGAAATTATTGCGAATAGTTTGTATGGAAATTAGTTATGCTCGTTGGAAGCACCTTCGTCTCTCCTCATGGAATAAAAAATCCAAGAGAACGAGCTTTTTCTAAATGTGCGATGTGTGTTCGACGGCTATTCGCTGCGAGAAAATTGCGGCATGCCAAAAATAACTTTGTAATCGTAGAAAACCGCAGTTGCACCCTACTGTATATTTTAATGCTGCAGCAAGCGTTCGATGACGGCGCAAGACTTGGCCCCACCGATGCTTGGCTCGAGTAAATTGTAAATAAAGTGCACGTATATTGGATCGAAAATGAATCGTATTAACTTGAAATTCGATTATACATCGGCAGTAGATGGATTGTAAATAATATTTTGCATTAATCTTTAAAAAAGGCTAATCTATTATTATTTTGCAAGAGAAAATTTTCGGACTACATTTGTTCTACTGAGTACGAATAGTCATTAAAAAAATATGCATTAAATTCATTAACAATATATTTATTTATTAGACGTGACAGTATAGCGAAATAATAAGACAAACAAATAGTAAAAAACACTGCACAATGCGGCAATTTTTTTTTTTTTATTATTTGCGTGGCAGCATTATTTTAAAACCTATAGTAATTCTCAATCGATAATCTATGCTTATTTTTTTTATATAAACCTAGGGTCTTGAGCTTCATTAGGCTAATGAGATGTGGGACACACTGCATGAGTTTGTCTCGGTGCGTCGTGTCTGCTCATTAAAAAAGTAAAGTAATAATACCTCATTATTTATACAAGGCGAAAAAAAAATATGTTCCCGATTTTTCCCTATTATTATCGTCTGCACTTGTTCGTATCGGCGTAGGCAAGGGCATACCGTACATGTGCGACGTGAGCAAAAACATTATTGATGCCGTTGCATAAATAGCATCAAAGATCCGAAGGTTTACATAAGTGTACAATTAAGTCGAAATACCACAACGAAAAACTCGAATTCGCACTGCTCCAAATAAAGACAATTTGTATATACGTAACAGAGGAATCGGCTATAAGCCCATCAGTTCGGGATTCATCGTGTACGCTCGCGTTTGGAGCAGAAAAAAAAATGTACCAGCCGCGCTAATCCGTTCTCAAAACAGTCAAGCGCAAACAGACATATATATACACGACTCGAGAGAGATCACGGCTTCATTCGTTCATCGGCCGATAATCGGGCTCGTCGAGGATCGTACACACCTCGACTGCCTGTAGCACTCGTCGCGATAGCTTTGGTTTTCCCCCGTACTGCATATAGGCCTCTCATGCTAATGATCTCATTAGCGTGTCTCCGGATAAATTCGAAAAATCGCGGCGCGTTGCACAATTATTCGCACGGTCTGTACACTGCTATGCCGCGCAGGTGCGTGAACGAGTGAGAGCCAGTGCAGTCATTATAAGGGGCTTTGGCTATATATGCTCGGTTAAAAAAAAAAAAGGGAGAAACTTCTGCTGCTTTTCTTGTTTCTTTTGCCTTTCGATCTCTCTGCAGTCACTTCTTTCGACGGTTGTTCAATTGCGCTTGATTATTTTTCCTTTTTGCATATATGCATCGCGTGCGATAAATTGCATTGCGAGCGCGTTGAAGCTTTTACGAAGTGGGTAAACAATCGGAGTGTAGAAAAATACGCGCGAACAGAAGGCGTGTGTTAACAGACTCGTTATGAATTTTTCAACTCATTTTTCGTTGTTTTATAACAGTATTTACTCGAATATGTTTACATTGATAGTTTCATGCGTATACTCTGACTAATGTTTGCAAAGGGTTTATAATTTTAAAAAGAAAATTGATTAAATGGTAATTTGGAAGGAAGCCAAATTATTTCATAAGAACTTGCGGAGAGAAATCTTGAAAAAAAAGAGTCCGCGAGGAATTGTCGTTTAAAGGAAAATTCACTACTGATTCGAGTTGTTTGAGTTTCTCGAAGATTGATGACAAAGTTTGATGGATTGCGGTAGTATAGGACATGCACTTTAAAAATAGTAATCTTATCTTTTAAGCGCATCGTCCATTTTCCCAAAGTCATCTACTTATCGTAAAAATAAAAGTGATTTATTTGTAATCAAAACTACTATGATTGTGTTTTTAATATCGCGGGTCAATATAATGAGAAGCGTGATGCGCGACGTCTGACTCACAGACTCTACGGCCTGCTGCATCTATTCGAGCGGGGGAAATCGGTGTGTTTTGACGACACACTTTTCCCACCAACCAGTGGTAAACAGAATTATAGATCGTGCTAGGCTCTCAAAAGCGCCACATTTAAAATAGTCTCTCTCAAGTCGGGTTGTGATACGTTGCAAAACAATACACAAAAGCGACAAATTCTATCCGCGATCATCAGTATATATACTCGTCGCAGAAAAATCGGCAATAACGCGTCGAATATAAAAGTTTCAAGCAATTATTACAATAGGTGTTAGATACTTACGAACAAAGATGTTGCTCATGAGCGTCGCAGGGAGACAGAAGACGATAACGAGCACATCGGCGACCGCGAGATTGACGATGAAGAAGTTGGTGACGGTGCGCATCCTCGGTGAGCGATAGACGACCGCAATGACGAAACAGTTGCCGATGAGCCCGACGACGAAGACGAGGCAGTAGGCGACGAAGTAGACTACAGACATGGCGACGCTGTGCCTATACCAGCGATCCGGTACGAGCTCGACGGAGATGTTGCAGTTGGTGCAGTTGAAGAAGCCGGCGAGCTGCTGCATCTCGTCGTCGTCCTCGGGATTGCTGGCGGCGTCCATGGTACCGCCGGCGAAGGGAGAGGGCCGCCTGGTGCTGGCTAACACGAGCAGGTCCTGCATCGAGCCGTTCACGTATTCGGCGAAGATCTCGGCCCGGGCGGCGACGAGGCCGCGCAGATCGCCGAGGTGCTCGCCGCTTGGCAGACCCGTGGCCGATTGCTGTCCGTTGCTGCGCCTACGCTCGAGGTCGAACTCGTCCGAGTCCGGCAGCCTGAGCGAGGCCATCTCCAGCAGGGGAGAAGGCGGCTGCAGCATCGACGCGGCTGCCGCGGGCGCGGACAGCCTCAGGCCGTCGTACTGCAGATCCGAGCGCAGGTGGTGCTGCTGTTGTTGTTGGTGCTGCTGGTGGTGCTGCGCGGCGTGCTGGTGATAGTGCTGATGGCGAGCTGCCACGCCGGACTGGTCGACCATGGGATTCGGCTGGTTCCGGCCGATGCTCGAGGGGACTGTTGATGCTGTTTCTTCTGCTGCTGCTGCTGCTGTTCGTCGTCTGCTCTTCTGCTGCAGCTCCTTGACTGGCTGCTCGATACCGCCTCGTTCGCATCCGATCTCTCAATCCAGGCCAGAGACAACGACGCTACTTGGCAACTATGCACTCAACAGCAATCCGCACCTGCAGTAGCGCGGCACTCGCTTTCTCGATTTTTAGGACAAGTGCTCCTTTGAAGTCGCGGCGCAAGTGGGTAGTTGAAGAGTTCGTTGGCCGATTTTCTCGTTTGCGCGCGTGCAGGGGTGAAGCGCCTCGAGATGTAGAATATAAGGAGGTGAAGGAGCGCCGCGCCGCTGATGCACTCTCGAGCACGCGGCGGACAGCTCGGGGAATCCCACAGAGGTGGGCTCGTGGAACGGGGACAGGGAGCAGGTATGGAACGAGCGCGCTTTATTAACCACTTATCCAGAACTAGTGCACTGATGATCGGCGTGCATCGGCGCTTTCCTTTGATCCGTTGTTTACCTTCGTTTCTTAATTGCTCGGCCAGAGCGAGGCTATATGGCGGGGATATGCAGCAAGTTTATCAGGTCGCCTGGGCACGCGTGGTCGAGTTGATTTTCGTTGATAAAGTGAACTGTTTAAAGAGAGCGCGCGCTACGGCGGCGCGCGATGAGACTGCTCTCGGCGAGAAGACGACGGACTACTGGCGCGGCGAGATGTGTAGCGCGTCTGCTTGGCTGCTCGAGCCTCGACTCGCTGCTGTGCTGAGGAGTGCGCGCCGTGCAGCCGCGCGGGCTTCCGCGCTCGCCCACTGCGCACGCGTTACGACGAGCCCGAGTACTTCACTATATGTACCGTGTATGTGTATGTATACGTAGTACGCATCGCGTACGCCAACACCTGCGTCTCCCTCTCCCTCACTCCTAATTCCTCTGTATAGCTATATGTCTCTTCCTCCCACGCTAATGTCGCATCATGCTCTGCGTGTTGGCCCTTATATTTTTTGCGTAACGTATATGTATCTATCTCTCCTCTCATTGGTACTTTTGTGGCTGTTGTAGACTCGTCGATTTTGAGAGGGTTGTTCACCTAGATATTCGGTTTTCAAATTTTCACAATCCTTCATTTGATACCTTTCGACCTGATAATACAAGTAAAAAATCTATACAGTTTCGCAGGATTATAAGGGTATTAATTTTGTATATAAATTGTATATAATAACGTCATTTTTATTAATTATATGTTCTCGCTACATGTTAAACTTATAAACTGAATGAAATTAAATCAATTTATTGTGAACCTTATTTCATCAACAAGCTTTGCGCGCATACTTGCTTTAATTAGTTGTTGATCTTTTCCAGGCCAATCAAGCTTTTTGGCATAAACGTCGCACATACGCTAAAAATAAAATCAATTTAATAAAGTATCGATTCTGTATACAATCATCTAATGGTAAACTCACTCAATATAGCATCAACACCCGCAACACAAAGTCCTTTGAGGGCTTGCTTGGTCTTCCCCAAATTATTTGCCTTTTGTCTTGTCAAAGAATACGATTTTAGAGCGCTTTCTGTAAAAACTACTCTGAGCAAAGCTCTTGCCAATTCGTTTTGGGTTTTACGACTTCACGTTTTTTCTCAATTCGAACTTATTCACAAAAATGCCTGATCCTTTAACTAACTCCGACAACTACAGCAAAAATGTCTACAGAAAATGACTATACTTCGTATTTTAGATACGAACGAAAAAATGTCCTACGGTCGAATTGTTTGAATCACAAGTTTTAGTCTTGCATCAGGAGGTTTTTAGTACAATGCTAAAACCTCTGGAAAATGAATTAAAATATTTTCTAAAAATTTATATCTTGCTTTAATTTCGTTGCTTCGTACGTTTATTTCTCATTTACCATGAATATTTATAGAAGTATAAAGAACCCCGTAGCTGCAAGAAAAATATATAAGGTATAGTCAGGTATCTCGCTCATCGCGTGTGGTTTCTCCAGATCCGGCACGTTCTCGTCCGTAAATAGGCGAGCGATCCCGCGTATACTGCAACCTTTTAGTATACTCATTGTGTTGCGGGTGTTATCTCCTGCTTTTTCTGCCTGTACGAGCTGGCGACAAGCTTTACAGCGACCTTTCTCTCGATCGGCTATGAGCGATGATGAATGCTTCTTTCTTCGGCGCTAAGCTCCCGTGATTTGTGATCTGAAAGATGGGTCAGGGGTAGGTAGGTACGTGTTCAATGCTGTGGAGTTTTTGACTTAAAAATTTTAAAATTAGAAGAAAAATGTTATTATTCTTTATTTTGGAATTGTTAGTAATTGTTTTTACACATTTCTTTACAAATTTTAAGGAAATTATAGATTTCCTAATCAAGCTTTCGGTATTTCTTGAGTTATGAATAATATAAGAGAGTGTACATATATCATTACAATATGAAAACAAATATTTATATACGATATAATATGTCGTCGTTACATAAAATAGCATCTAGAGAAAGTAAGATTTTATACACAGTAAGATTTTATATAAAAGAAAATTAAATTTACATTTAATTATATACAATTAACACTAATAAAAGTAGTAGTTTATATAACAGACTTTTACTTGACAAAATGGATGAAATTGTCAAAGAGACAAACATCGCCTTTTTTCTGCGATAAGTACTTCATGGGGAATTCAGTACAGCATATGGTTATTTAAGAGAACTCCTGAAAAATAAAATTGGAATCATTCATAAATTTTTTATTCTTTAATGATTAATTGGCCAATGAGTACTGATAGCGAACCTTCCACCGTGAGTTTTTCATTTTTCTTTATGATTCTTTGTTAGGTATAGCCGAATGATGAAAATGTTAGAACTCTACGAATTTTTATGTAATTCTGTATTTAGTGGGAACCAATTGTCGACAGTTACCTTAACTTAATACATACTTATAGGATACGTAATTAGATATAGCCAACCATTGATATAGGTTACATGTCAAACATTACACTATATTATAGTCAAATAAAAATATAATGTATTTGGTATGACAAATTATAGTTTTCCACAAGTACGCTCCTTATTAGATGTTAATATTCAAGCAAGTTTAGTAAAAGTGAATAGATATACTTGATAAAATTCTTGTGATATCATAAGATTTGTTCAAGTACATGAATTCATTTTTACGGCATATTACGCAATCTAATATATTGCATACAGCAATTGAAGAAATAATAAAGTGTTTTTCTAAACACAAGCTTACTATATTTGGTCTTGAATACTCATTTTTTAATTCCAAGTATATTAGAATAATTTGAAAATTTGAATAAGCCGAAATTATAACAGTTAATAAATGAGTTATAATAGTAAATAAACATATATAATGAATTAGTTAAATTGGTATACTTTAATTTTGAGTGCAATAAATTTCTTCAGGTAACACTATATGCGTATTGAATTACACACTTAATATAATGACATCATTTCATATTACACTTTCTTATTTCTACAGTTATTGTTACATGTCGCTAGTACAAAAATAACCTCTAAGTTTATCTTACAAATTTTATATCTAAATTGTTAACTTTCGAATTAAAACATAAGGCACGCGTCAATATCTCCTAGATTCAATTTAAGTAATTAACTATATGTGCAGTTAACTGAAAAATGTATTTTCCATAACTTTCGTATAATTTATTATTCTAATTAAAATCTTATACAAAATTTTATAATACAATTCAATCTACGAAGAAGATTGATTTATAATAGAATTCGAATAATCTCACAATGAATTTCAAATCATTTCTTTCGGCTTTTCAGGTACACCAATTATCAAAACTAAGGTGAACGCAAACTTGAATAGTTCTCTCTTGTATAAGAAAAAAAAGTGAATAAAAACAAATTCTTTCTTCCGACATGAATGACGTCTGGTGCACCGGCGCGAGGCCTTTTCTTTTCGAGTCCACTGCGCTATCTCAATGTCAGGGCCGCGGTGCTTTCTCAAGTGAAGTTTCTCCTTGGTCTGGCGTAAATGACGCGTTCGCCATCCGGGGGCGAGCGAATCATCGTGGCGACTCCGCCAGTCGCCGATGCCATCCCAGCGAGCATTGCTTTGCCCTTACCGTGAAGAAAGGACGAAGTTCCGCCACCGCCACCGATTGGTAGAGTACCGATCGAGCCAAGCGATCGCGGAGGCTGCGGACGCTCCTGTATCACGGTCTCCGTTATGTTGTTGAGATTCTCGGCTTCCGAGAATGTGCGCCGATGTACCGTCGAGTAAATGGCTGTACTACTGTTGAATGCGTTATTGCTGTATGTAACAAAAAATGATAATAATTCCATATAATTAAACATTTGAAAACTTTCCTACATAGGAATATTATTACGTGATTAAAAAGAACACTTATTAATTTGAGAAGCTTTAAAATTATTTTGATACACAACGACAGTAAGAAAGTTTTTTACTTGTGCCGCTGCTTCTGGTCGAGCATCATCGTTTGAAATCGCCTATCACATTGCAGGCCTGCACTTCCGCTGCTATTCGGCTCCGGTTGATAAATCGATTCGAGATTCGTGAAGGAGTGAAAGCGGTGTCGCTTGTGCGAAAGTTGCGAACCATGTGGGTTGTTGCTAGTGCTGCCGTTGTTGTTGTTGTTGTTGTTGTTGCTGTTACTAGCTCTAAGGTCGTGGCTATGACGGGCACGGCGTTGCTGTTGCTGCTGCTGCTGCTGGAGAGACTTCAAGGAGTCCTCGTAGCCGCTGAAATTACCGAGAGATTGAATTTCCCGAGTCGCTGGACTGCGCACCGCTTTATAAGAGCCTTGATGTGTTTTCGCGAGCCTTTACTATACGGGTGTATTACTTTCACTCAGTGCCTTTTTTTTATCCATCATCCCTCTTTCGGAATTCTTTCGTCTCGTTTTTGTTGAATCAGTTTTGGAGACTCAATTTCAGCAAGCTTGTCTCTTTTTCTTAGCCTTTCTCCAAGCCCCAGCTTCAATACGTATTTATTTTTATTCTTCCGAAAGCGTGAATTCTAGGAATCTATTTTTGTAGTACTATGAAATGAGATGAAAATAAAATTATGCAGTACCTCAATACTCTCCTCACTCGATTCATTTCGAACATTCAATACTGAAACTTATCAATATAGCGTACAGCAATACGTTATCTCTCTATACATTCGGATAATAATTAATGTACACGAATGAATGCAATACACACCATCAGTAATAAGAAAAAGAAAAAAATCCATAAAATTCAGGAATCTTACAGACGGAAAAAGAAAAAAAAAATTCGAAAAGATGAGATATGAATTTTGCAGCATAAGCAAGCATGACAACAGAAGCACCAAAAAAAAGAATCGTTTCCATGAAGACTCGTTTCTTTTTTTCTCGGTTAAAGCGAAGTGGCGAGTTACTTTTGTGAGTTCCGGTAAAAGACTGACTTGCTACTTTCGCCACTGGATGGACTGGAAGAATTGCTGCAGTGGCAGGGCCTCAGACCCCCAGCAACGATGCCCGAATCCTGGCCGCTCGAATGTAGCGACGTCGCTGATGTCTCTAGACCTGCGGTAGTACGTCGTCCACCGCGCTTAATGCCACCACCACCGTTGCCTCCGGAACTCGTATTACTGCAGCTGGAAGGAAGAACTGGTTTTAAGGGCGTTGTTATTGCTTAGAGCTCAATGCGAAATTCGATAGGATTCAAACGTTTGTACTTGAATATTTATTTGAATCTGTTATATCAGGAGACTATTATTTTCTAAAACAAGTTATCGCAACACTCTGAGTAACTTCGTCAAGTACAAAAATTCAGCATTACGAATAATTAATTAATATTATTATTATTATTATTATTATTATTATTATCGCCTCTATCTCCATACCTTTCTTTCTATAATAATACAATATTAAAGTTGTAACGAATTTCAGACACACGATTACGAAAAATATAGTATAAAAAACTATAATACAACTCGGGTATACAATTTTATGCCTTTATTGCAAAATACGTACTATTATCATTTTTTATCCAACGAAGTAGCATAGTCCATTCAAATGAAACCTACAAGAACTTTAATAATTTGAAATCTCACTGTCCTGTATACTTAATTCAGATATACCTTTTGCCAACGACAATCGTATAATCTCGTAAATGACAAACTCAACGCTGCAATTGATAATTACACGATTTCGAGCACGCGATAAGCAGAATTACACGCGAAAATAAAGATCACTCGTGCTGATGATTCTGAGGCATCAGTATAGTATAACGTCACCGACACCGTATTATATTGCTAAAGTGGCTCATAATTACCTGTGAAAACGAACGCAATTAGGCTCGTGCTCGCAGAAGCTGTGTTGGCGCATCTCGCCGGAGAAAGAGGCAGCTGGATCGTAATGGTGGAGTCCACCCACGTAGGAGGGAAAAAGCGAAGGTTTCTGCAGTGTACCGCCGGCGCCGGGCTCCGCCAGAGCGAAGCCAACCGGCGCTCCCGTGTGGAACACGCTCGAGCCGTACCGTTGACGCCTGGATAATAAAAACAAATGTGTGATTTATCTCCCTCTTTATCGCTCGTTGTGAATTATAATAAGTAATTCTTGAGTGCTACTGCTGCTATGTCTTTCTTTGTCAGCTGGACTTTATTCTCGTGTTGATTGTTTCTTTGGGATTTCATTGTGTGGATGAAAATTGTCACTTTTGTGAAGTCGAGTTGTATAATTATTGTAGATGTAGTGTATATCTTTCATTTAGCGAGTTGTGCAGAGTTGTTAGAGACATGTTAATGTGTATTGAACAATATATGTATATACTTACGCAAAGTTTGACCATATTTGATAACAGAAGTTCGTCATTTATCGTTTACATTTTGGATAAGCTATTACGTACGTTGTATGAAAATAAGTAAGGTGTGAATCAATCTTTTATTCAAATATGAGCCTTTATTATAACCAAAAAATTGAGCATTTCCTGAGATTATATACTTTCATCTTGAAAAAAATTTCGTATTGAAATGTCACGGACACTTGTCGGGATGAAAATGGAAAATTTTTATTTTCAAAGGCATATCTGGGGCAATCCTTTTAGAAATCGTAGGTAAAAAGTAGTATTTCGCCGTTAGCCAATATTATTATTTAAGAAATTCAAAAGGTTTGTACGACAGTAGAAACAGTTCTTCAAAAGAAATCGAAGAGATTAGGTTATTTTCAATTCGAGCTAGGTAACAATCGTTCTTCATTAATTTTAAGTAAATCCTCTTTCTTGTAAACAGTAGTTTCATCTTGTTACTTATGATTTTCGTATTCAGGGTGACTTTATTGAATAATAAAAATATATTGATATATTGATTTCTGAACCGAGAGAGAACTGTCAGATTCATAACGTGTAATTTCATACAAGTTATATATCCTGATGATAAATACGCGCGCATCATTCTGAAAAATTTAACTTTCACAACAAGCGCGCGCGGGTCAACAGTGCCATTGACCCCCTGCTCTCGCTAAAGCGGCCATGCATAAATAAATATGTTATCGGTAACGTGTTATCCTAATCCAAACGATCAGCGATATTTTTCTCGCCTCCGCACTTCCGCTTCTCGGCATTAAAGAGCGGCTCTTCACGCACACTCGACTATATGCTGTCGAATTGCCTGCAATTTGTCGTATATGCGGTCCGCATAGAGCTTGCGGAGCGGGGCCACGCGCATTCGAGGGTCTTTACTCTTATACACACATTGCCGCTGACACTCAAAGTTCAAGGCCGACCCGACAAACTGAGCCCGCTAGCTCGTGTAAAAAGCGCCGTAGCAAAACCCCTACCCCTCTCTCTCTCTCTCTCTCTCTTTGTTGACGCTCAACTGCTGCCAGTCCTCGGAGCTCTTTTTCATGGACGTGTGGTCGCTGCGGAATAGCTCAAAATCAATCGATCACTTTGAATTTCCCGCTTAAATTATCTGCTCCGCAAGCTTGAGGATTCGGTCGAAAGCGCGAGAAATTACTTATGCGTGTAAAAATCATAAATTGAGATGTTATTTTCTGTCCTTTTTTTTTGCGCAAAATTTTCTATTGCAAATTGGAAGGAATAAAGATTGAGAACAAGTATTAGGAACAGCAGGCGAGCTTTACGTTTCGCGTGTGCAAGGAGTGAAGGCAAACGTTTAGTCAGGCGATGTTGAGAGAAAATAATAGACTTGAAAGAAGTCAATGGAATGTATTACATTGCTACAAATTATTGAAAAGTTCGAGGACAAAGTATGTGTTACAAGTATTACGCATCAAGATAGGGATATCTCAGTAAAATTAGAAAATTAAATAACAAACTGTCTCTTTACTGCGTTACGCAGTAGTTTACATTTTCCGAAATAGTCCATCAAAAGCGAAAAATAGCCGAGAAACATCGTAAAAATTTCATTTTTACGCTACAAAACTAATAATCCAATAATGACCTCTTTTGTCCACTTCCTTTCCACTTCCTTCTTTTATAACTCCACCTCTTCGCGTCTCTCAACCCTCTCGTAGCCCGTTTTTCCGCCCTTCAGCGAATATAGCCTGTGACGAGGACGTCGGCGCCGCGGCGGTATATAGCAAAGATTTTTGATTCGCCTCCCGCCCACCACTGCCGGCCGTCCGCATTCAACTCGATTCCCCCGGCGGAAGAGGAAGAGGAGAGAACTTTGCCAACGACGGCGCCCGAGCTTTTTCGCTTTCCATTACACGCGAAACGCCGGCGACTCTGTTGATCTTGCGAACGGCGCGCCGGAGACCGCCCGCCGAATCTCAGACTTTTCTTCGCTCAAATGAATACCGTATATAGATCGACGTGTACGTGTATGACTTGAGAATATGCCGAGAAAAAAGTGGGAAGTTTCTGCGCCATGGGTTTGGGCTTTGATTATATAGCAGCTTGGTTATATTTATCGTGTAGTTTGTTACACTTGGAATTTTTCAATAACTATTTTCCTAAACTAAACGAGCTTTGTCATTTTGAAGAGCAACGTTTTATTAGACAAAGCTTGTCAGTATACCTTTTTCGGAAAAATTTGTTGGACGTCGCATTTCTGGCAATATTTTTACGAAAAATTCGAAGAAGAAAATGCTCAATTCATAATTAACTATATGACTGATTAAAAGATAATCAGTTTACTAGGAATTAAAAAGTAGTTTATTATTATTTATTATTTAAATTCAATCATCAACTTTTTTTCATGACAATCTACTCTTCAAACTTTATAGTTATAAAATTATAACAATACTCCTGGATATGAGGTGACAAGAATAGAACAAGAAAATAGCGTTATCATATAGAGTTTCTAATATAGATTCATTATTGTCCTTATTATATATGAATAGATAATTAGTGAATTAGTAGAGATTAAATGAAATTCGAAGCAAAATTGGTGAAAATTAGTTGAACTCTGGTAGTCTGTTAATCATAAAAAGGATGATTCTCCTCGGAAGTCGTACACTGCGCGAGGAACAACACTGATGTTACTGTTACCCCTACAAATTAAATGCAAGGAATTAGTCGCTATTGTCGGTTAAAGTCGTTCAGTGCGTGTAATGATTTTCCCAAGCAATAAAGAGTTAGGCAAAACGTTCGTTAAAAATTTGAATTCTGGCCTGCAGCGGTGTCAAAGTGCATAATTTCGTAATGTCTTGACAAATTGACAAGAACACGCATCTCATTCCTTTTGTTCGACGCAACCACACCTCGGAATTTCAATTTCCAACGAACTGTTTTAGCGGCGTTAAAAGCGAAAGCACGTGAAAGAGAAGCCGTCCAGACGTAAAAAAAGAAAGAAAGACACAAGAGAGAGAAATGACAACGGATAGCCGAAAAGCAGCCGAAGAAAAAGAAGAAAAAAAAAATGGAGCTTAATGAGTTTGCGAAGGAACAGACAGTGTATCGTCGTTGCGCTAATGGAGGTGGACTATATACGTATACAGCTGTGTATGAGTATAGGCTAATAGGTATAACAAAATGGGTTGCAAGCGGGAAGATATTTGCCTACCGTTTATTTCGCCGGACGCACGTGACGCAGAGAGCTGTGACGAGGGCGCCGACGAAGACGACACAGCCCAGAACGACCACCGCCACTTCCAACGTTGAGAGCAGGTAGTGCTGGCTCGACTTGCGCGGCTTACTGCCCGCTATGTCCAGCAGCTTGTAGCGCTCCAGCTCGCGCTTTAGCTCCGACTTTTTGCTCCGGAAGACGCTGAGGATATGATGTAAATAAGAATTAAATAATATCGATCTTTTTAAATTATTATCATTTTTTTTTTAAACTTTTTCTCATGTTTCTGTGTATAACGAAACGTCGCTTTAATTATTTCAACTTCAACTTCTTTTTTTTCCTGACTAAGCACTTTTGCAAATTGCTAGTTTCGCATCTGCTACACGAAGTGCAATGAATATAGTCGGACATAAGTTTGGAACGATGAGAGGTATAGAAATATATAGGTGCAGTATATATATATACGTATAATATACTGCTATGCATCTGCCGCAGCAAGGAGGGTTTAAAGAATTGTCAGTTGGACCTTGTAACAGTTTCAAAATGAAAGCACGGCTTGTAACATTGAATTTCATTAAATTTTCTCAATAACTTACTTTTGGAGGGTATCCGTGTCTATCATGACATTCAGGTTCGGGTCCACAGCATACAAGTACATGTCGCTCCTGCTCACATTGAAAATGCAATTTCTATAGAATAAGCATTGTCATAGCAGCGCCATTGTTATTATATATACAAAGTTTTTAAAACTTACGAAGAAATATCGATGAGATTCTTCTCTGTGTGCGGCTCGACTTTTCTAACTCGTACGTCTAATCCGGTAACGTTTTGTAGTGCGCTGAAAAATGAGGTGATTTTTGAGACGATCAATAAATGAATGATATAAGTATATATATAGACAACGATTAGTCAAGGAAACTTGTCGTACCTAGTGATATTCTCAATCTCCGACTCGATTTCTCCTGGTTTCTTTCCCATTATCATAACCAACTGCTTATTGTCATCGACAACGTAAACCTAAAATACGAACGATACGAATTTTTCGTAGTAGATATTATTGAAACACGATAATATAAATGTGAGAAAAAAGTGCACGGAAGGGAGCGCAATATTAGGTATATATTCATCTTGACAAGTAATTTCGCGAGGGAGTAAATTAACTCAACAGCCACTTCGCCGAGAGCGGTGGCGGCGGCTGCAGATAGATTTAACATGGTTTTCGCTGCAGTGGAAAGGGCGGGAGCGAAAGAAATCACAAGCGCGCAAAGTGGCCATTACGCGTGATAAACGGGAAATTAAACGAGCCGACTCGGAGAGGAAACGGAATCTCTCGATCTCAGGGTCTTTGTCGCCGTCAGAGAGTTGGCGCGCAGCTGTGCGACTATATATAGTAGCTATATATACTATTACACTTACAAAGACATTGGCGATGCTGCTGCGTCCGTCTTCAGCGCCGGCCCTGTCGGTAGCCTTGACATCGAAGCCAAAGACTCGGCCGGCATCCCTGGCGAAGATGCCCGCTGATTGCACTTGACCACTCACTGGGTCAATGGCGAATTTCGGCGAGTCCTGCTCCCGGCCCCCGAGTATCTGGTAGCGCACTTGGCCGTTAGCTCCCTCATCCGGGTCCTCTGCCTGTGTGTGCGCGAGATGCGATTGAAAATTTCTTTTTAGAGATATACTCATCATCTTGGCTTATTGATTCGAGCGCTTTCGATGAAAGCGAAAGGGCGGAATGACGCGATATACAAAATTCGAATCTGGTTCACAATAATCGAAAATACCAAAATGCTTACCTCTACTTTAATGACGTTATAGCCATAATAAGCCGAAGTAGGAAGCGCCGCTAGGATGGGCCTGCCATTCGTCTTGAACCTAGGCGCATTATCATTTACATCCTTCACCTTGAGGATTATCTTCGCCTCATTGGGTCCTAATCCATTAAGTTTCTCGCCCACAACCGGATAAATCATGACCGGCATGCCTCTCGAAGTCTTGACTTTGTCCACTCTGACCTTCAATTCGTAGCGATCCCTTACTTCTCGATCCGGGCTTGTTAGCAAATATAGCGAGCCATTCTTTGGATCGAGAGAGAAATGTTCCCGACCGTCGCCCTCGTCCAACACAATGCTGTAGCGGATTTGCTCGTCTTTGCTGTTATCCGAAACATTTAGATCGAGGACCTTCATCGGTACGGGAGAATTTTCTTCCACCTCGACCTCGTAGTAGCGGTGCTGGAAAACTGGACGTTTCGGTTCATCCGGACCTTCGTCTACGTCTAGAATTCGCACGATTAGCAAAGCGGTGGAAGTCAGACTTGGTGATCCCAGATCGCTCGCAACGATCGTCAAGTTATGAACGTTCTGAAAGCGTACAAGAGTACAACATTTTGTATAAATAATTGATTTTCAAGAAAACCAAACTTTGAATAATTCCACAATTTGAATGCGTTAACATTTACCTGAGTTTCATAGTCGAGATTCCCAACGGTGGTAACTAGTCCCTCCTTATTGTCGATAGAAAAGTACTGCATCTGTCCCCGGACGTGCGGTATATCAAAGAGTATAACTCCGTTTCCATTTCCAGCAAAATCAGAGTCGTTGGCATAGATTTTGGTTACGATTGTTCCTACTTGACTATTCTCCGGTACCGAGGCGTAATATATAGGCACTAGTGCTTGCTTCGAATCCTTTCTGTAAACATCAACCAAATTGCTCGGCAGTCTTCCCATCTCTTGGAATCCGTAAAACCTCGGAGGATTGTCGTTTACGTCTTGCACGTGTATCTCGACGTCCACGCTGGAAGACATTTTAACGTTGCCATTGTCTTTTGCAATGATTTTGAAGTTGTACAGGTCGCGTGTTTCTCTGTCGAGATTTCCACTGAGAGAAAATATTCCCTGGTACCTAAGCACAAAGCGTAGAATCCACATATTAAACAATATCTGATTAACGTTTTAACAAAATTGCTTTAAATATGAACGTTCTCATACCTGGATATTTCAAACTTGACACTCTTATCCAAATTCGTCGGTACAAGCTCATAAGTGATATTCGCATTCTCTCCATAATCTGCATCAGTAGCCTCGATCCTACCGATCTCGAATCTCTTGAAATTTCCTTCGGGCACATCAAATGAGTACCACGACTGTTTGAACACTGGCGCGTGATCGTTGACGTCGAAGACATGCACGCGTATGG
>UCQR01054095.1:7970-18916 GCA_900474235.1 Cecidostiba semifascia
TTATAACTGTGCGTTATAACGTGTAAAACATAATCAAAGAGTTCTTTGCACTCCATTCAGGAAAGCAACTACTTTCTCTGGGAGAACAAAAAAACTCGTCAGTCTTCTGACTATAATTACAAAAACCGGGATAGCGAGAGTGAAAGAACTCCGGTATGCGTCAAGCGCTTCCATATTTGAATCGCAGCAATCCCAGCGAACGAGCACCATCGCCGCTGAAAAATCTTGTGCTAGCTGTTTCTGCAGCAGGACAGAAAAGAGGCTCCTAATTAATGGCGGCCGCTGCTCCTGACACGTTTACTCTGGCTCTGCGCGCTGCAACCCCTTGAAACCTTCCCCATTCTTTTCGCACAGCGGCGACTCGTGCTATGCTTTTCTCTCTCTCTCTCTTCTTTCTCATCCTTGATATCTCGCTTTCTCCACATTTTTTTTTTCGCTGCTGCTGCTGCTCAAAAGCGCCCTGTAAACACACTCGGCGCGCGAGGGAGAAGCCAATTATACCTCTAACGAGCCGACGACAACGCGCGGAACTTTTGGAGTTCCGATTAAACAGAGAGCCACTAATGGATGATCCTCGTGTCGCCGTTGTTCGCGGGGGACGATTCGCGACCGCGCGCACGCACGCTTGCAGGCTACTAATGCAGTTGTGTGCTCTGGCTTTGTCTTTTTTTTTCTGCTGCGGAGACTGAAGGGGGGATGCTTGCTTGCATCCTTATATTATGTAGGTATACAATCGGCAAATCAACGAGACGAGCTCGTCCCTTCGCGATGTGCGGAAGACAATGAGGAGAGAGAAGCATGGACGAAAGCAAACAGAAGGCGACGCTCGAGGTATAGACATTTAATTACCGTGGCTCGATGCTCAAATCAAACAGTAAACTATGATGCTTTTGTTTTCTGGATATACAGATTTTTAAGCGATTTCTAACTGTACACAACTTACATCGAGGTATTAAAATCGTTTGTTATATATTACACCTGCAGTTCATTAAGTCTGACGATTGAAAAAAAAACTCGTCGCGCGCAAGCTCTCTCTGATGTTAAAAAACAAACTGCAGCCAAAACTCATAAAATCGTCGTGGAAAAACAAAGCCGAGAGAGTAGCGCATCGCCTTCATCAATCTGCACAATAAGAGAGCAGTTTCAACAAAATATATCCAAACTCCCCTCGTCTCGTAGCAGACGGTCCACTCGGCCAAGATTCAATCCCCCCGACGACGACAGCTCGCTTGCCAAACGACGACGCCGGAACTTTCGCCTATTCTTCGCGCAAATGAGAAGTGTCTCTGCCGTTCCGTTTGATGGCCTCGGCTATCCTCAGCTCCGGGAGAGATCGAGGAAGCGCAACAGTATAATAAGTTTCGAGGAGACAGACTCCCCTACTTCTCTGCCTCTCTCGTCCCCGGGAAATTCAAGATCGCGCGCGGACGTATAGCCGCTTCGGCAAGATTTAAGCGACTTATGGCGCAAGGAGTAGTCTTGGGAGATCCTTCGCCGGCTGCCAGAGAGTGAGTTAATATAAACTCGGAGTCCGAAGAGACAGTTCAACAATAAAAGCTGCAGCGCGGGAGCTGCTTATATATATAGTGTCGCGAGGAATGACGAGAAGCGCGATGCGGCAGTGTCTAGGCCGAAAAGAGATCCACCTTTCGCTTTAGTTTTTATTCATTATTTTATGCACTTTCTTTATTATCCTCCTTTCACTGACTCAAAAGCTTTCATATTATAAGAATTCAAAAATTCGATTTCATTCGAACTTGTCAGAGCTTTGCTCCAGTGAAATAAATTTCGTACCTGATGGCGAATTCCCGACGAGAACACCTACAAACCAAATTCTTTGTCAAGACAGCAGCTGGTTGGAAATCCACGTCAACTCCAAGTTCTATTCACGAAAGGAGAGCAAAGCCTCGATATTGAAGAGAAGCGCGCGAAAATCGTCGCAGGAAGAAGAGGCCACCTCTTCCTCTCGGAAGCGCACTCTCTGTATACATCCGCGTTGCAAACTCCCTCTTATTCCGCTGTCGTCGTCGTCGTCGGCCGTCATCGCTTTTCTTCATTAACGTAATGGAGGGGTCCTCATCTCCTCTTTCTCTCTACATCCAGCAGCGAGGCTGTATCGCGAGCTAGAGGGATGTTATGAAATCGGCGTGGCGGCCGAAAAAGGACTTCCTTTTGTGTTTTATGCGAGGCAGGCGCGGAATTCTCCACGATAGAGAGAGAGAGAGAGAGAGAGAGAGAGAGAGAGAGAGAGTGAGAGAAGGAACGAAAGGGGAGAACGGAAGAGTCACAAAGCCAAGTGCTTTTACGCCGCGCTATAGGAGTGTATAAGGAGAGCTTCAATTCGCAGCACTCGTCGCGCGTCGCCAAATTTCGAAGGTATATGAAGGAGGAGGCGCTCGCTTTTTATCCTTGGGCTTTGAGATTTTCGACTATACACTGATGTTGCTGTTATTTGCTTGCTGCGTCTTGTACTATATATAGCGGATACTTTGACGGCTGCAAGAGTTTCATTTCGGATATGCGCGGCATACTACAAAACCTGTGAGAAAGGCGATGAAGTATATAAGACTTCAAGAGCTGCTGGAATATAACCCTTTTATGATGGGTACGAGTATCTTATTAGCGAAATTGCGTAGCTCGCGAAATATCATCCTTTTTACAAATCAAGACATATTTTTCAGAAGTATAAAAACAAAGAAAACCGATTTCACAAAAGCGTGCACATATTTCGCGCGTCAAGAGCACGTGCTCAGCATATACATATGTATATAATACACATAATATTTTCAGTATGCGAGTGTCGGAGGGGAGCGCGTGGCGCGAACGAGTTCTCATTTGAATCCGAATGGAAGACGTTCGCGATTCGCTCCTCAGCTCTCGATGCTCACGTGCCTGCTATCTGTATACATGTATATGTATATGATCGTTGAAAATGAGCCTCGACTTTTCGAGAGTCGCGCAATATGTCAACGGCAGAGATGCCTGCGCCATTCGCGCCTCGTCAACTGGAAGCAAGTCTGCATCATTCGCGAACTCTATATACAGCGCGTTTGTGAGAAAGATTCACGCGCTGCTATCTTTTTCTTCTTTCACTTTTTGACGTAAGCTGCAGCTATCATGAATTTCAAGGGAGACGCGTGCAGGCGAATTATTTGCATGTGTGCCTTTGAAAAATGTATACTATATTAGATATCAAGTTATGAGTATATAAAAATAGATTACATTTTCACAGCTGTATTATTGGTCGGGTTTTTGAACTTTTAAAATTATTCAATAAATGATATTGAGTGAACGAGCAATATTTAAATTAATGTAGTGTATTTTATTCTGATAAAATAACTTTTTAAGCTCTCATCAACGTTATCAAAGCATCGCTGTTATTTGTCAGAGTAAATTACTCCATTACGATATTGCTAGCAGAAAGAGATCTCTTTCAAATCCCAGAAAAAAACCGCTCGAACCTAATCCTTGTTAAGCGCCACTCCATTAATATTCTCGCAATAAGTGTGTTCTCGCAAAAGCCAAAGCACATCAACGAATCGGAACAACTCTTTAAACTTTTTAAATTCTCGTCAAGTTTATTGAAGCGACGCTTTTTTTCTGTAAGGATTAGCCTCGTGGTCTTCGAAAGAGATCGCTTTCTACTACTATTTTATTCTGAGAAAAAAAACCGTTTAATCTCTCGTCAACGTTATCAAAGCTTCGTTGTTTGGTCAGAGTAAAATACTATATATTACAATATTGTATGCAGAAAGCGACCTCTTTCAAATTCCAGATGCGCAAAAAAAGACCACGAACCTATAATCCTTATAGGAGTAAGAGCACCACTTTATTAATGTTTGCGCAATCAATCAAAACATGTCCCAAAAATATGCCAACAATATAAAAAATTCTATGGTACGTAAACAGAAATCAAAGTAATATAATAATTTAACTTTCGGCCGTCCCGAGATGTACTGCACTTTCATTCCTTGATAACAAGTAAAAATTGAGAGAGAATTCTCGCGAATAAGCCAAATAATTTCACTAATGACAGTGACGCGATCAAGTATAGGCAATCCTCTAGGCAACTCTACTCTAACAACCAGCTTTATACCCACGCTATACTCGTGTCTCGTGTATTGTATGCGCGTACTCGTGTGTAAGCTTTGCTCGATTGAGAAAAGCTCATACATACGTGATTATTACGTGTGGCTGATGTCTGTTTTGTATTGAATCCCTGCCGTTATAGTCTCGCGACACGCATAGTGTGCATAATTAACAAAAATAATTTCACTAATGACGGTAACGCGATCAAGCCAATCCTCTTGTGGCATCTCCATCTCGACACATCTGATTCGCGTAGTCTATACAGAACCGCGTAAATTATTCAGTTAATTTCCGTTAAACTGGAATACCGCGCGCCGTATCAAGGACGAACTATGTGATGTAAGTTACGTCAATAGGGAGCAACGGAAGATCAGTCCTAAGTACGCACTAAGCAGACCCTTATTGCGAGAACTCGTGTGTAGTGGCGCACAGCCAGAGGCGTCTTAATCACGTAATTGCATGCGCTCGTGGAAAAGCCGTGTGAGCATATAGCTTTAAGTATATTCGAGACTCGTGTCTCGTGTATTATATGCGCGTACTCGTGTGTACAAGCTTTGCTCGATTGCACACAATGTGTGCCATTTTACGGACATTAAGAAACTAATATATTCTTGATCTGGAGAGAAGACAATTTTTTTATAACTAAATCGTTATAATTGTTCACACATTATTATACCCTCCATACCTTTTCAATGCATAAATTTAATTCAATTTCTATCCGATCAATTTTCTAATCATCAAAGTACCTTTTGGTATTATTACCTAATTCACCTTGTAACTCGCGCCTAAAGTACAAAGGCGAAACTCGCGTACACATCGTATTACGTATTCCAGAGTGAAAACAGTATATGGTATAGGGGCTGCACGCGCGATGCGCAAAGTACTGTATAATCATCAAGATGCCCGGAGGCTCGATATCTTCTTTACTAATTCATCTCCGGTTTCGACTTGACGATCGAGAATTAGACGCGCTTGCAGCGAAGCGTTACTTACGCGACGTCTTGCTTATACAGAGCCCACAAACCGAAAGATCAAGCAAAGGAAGCATGGCGGGGTACGAGGATTTCATCTTTGAGCGGAAAGCTCTTAGCATTCGTCTCGCCGCCGCGAGCTCGAGACCTTACCCCACCAAATTGTATACCTTTTCGCACCCTAATAGTGATGCGGTAATTATTTATTATACCGGCGTGTAAGGAGACATGCCGAATTTTGAGCACTGATTTGAAGAAGATGTTGTAGGCTTGTATTTATTTTTTGGCATCTTTTGAATACTTTGTGAACATTGATACAATTTATTGAATTTGAGCTCAATTTTTATTACAACACATCAAAAATTGCATTTCTTTTCCTGATGTCTACACGATCTTTGCGAACCGCAATATAGAGCGTATGCACATATACACGAGCTAAAAAAATGTGTTCAATATCCGTTTTCACTATACGGCACTTCCTCTCGCGACAATATATACACGACAAGCTTTACATGCACAATACACTATACACACACACACTCGAGGGGGCGAATCCCGGAGAATTACTTTTACATAAAACTACAATACTCGCTCATGATCGGCCGCGTACAAAGACTTCTCTTCCCCGCCTATATAACACATACGCAAAAAATAATAATTTACGTTTAGTACAGTCGTATTTTCTCTCTCCGCGTCGAATATTATCTCCCGCACTATCCCTCCACATACATACATACGCATATACAAGCACTCGGTGTATGACCGGACAGTATAGTATAGCACATAGTCCATCCGCGCGCATATTTCATCCCCGGCGCACAATAGTCAATTTTCTTTCTGCTCGATCGGCAAATGTGTGTCGGCAGCCGGCGGCAATAAAAACCCCGGCTAACCTGATATTCGGCACTCGAGCCATTCAGCGCCAGTCGAGCGGCTTGCTAATAGCCCCGGCGACATACACGAAGCAGGGGGACTATATATAGTATATACACAGCCATCGAGAGATTCGTCGCGCTTTTTCGCGAGAGATCCGTATAGGTATACATATATGCACCACCCGCTAAACGCCCAGGCGGTTATAAATTTTCGCGTTACGCGCGCGGAGAGCGATGCATGTAGATTTTTCGTGAAACACCGAGATTTCTATTGTGCTCAGCCGTTAATTCGCTTAACTGATGCGAAGAGAGAGAGAGAGAGAGAGAGAGAGTCGATGGTTTATGTGTCTTTTTGTTGTCTCGGAAATATTCGTATACGCGAGTGGGTATATATGTATACACACATGAGTGGCGAATTATGTCGCGTGATAATCGCGATATTGCATACTGATCAGTGAATTATTGTGTCAACTATTTTTATGTGCGAGCGGGATTGATATGATGGTCATTTCGAATATATAAGTTTTTCCTCGCGCAAAATTTAATATAAAGCAGTCATGCCAATAATCTATTTTTCACAATTCCTGATAACAATCTGTAGACACATAAAATTGAGCCATGTCATGCATAATTTACGCAGCACAAAAGAGTGTAAATCGCAGAGCTCTCATAACCAAGCCCTCTAATTAATCTTGCCGTGAATCGGTGCTCCGGCAATAGATATACAAAGTATATAAATAGAAAATATAGCCTGCTGCCTCTCTCGGAGAAGAAGCAACACAGCAAGAAGCGGGCTCATTGTTTTCAAGCTCCCCTCGAGTCGATGTCCGAGCCCCCGTCATAAAGAAAAAGTCCGACATTCGATATTCAATGTAATATCGCGCGCGAGCGGCGTCATCGCACCCCATACACGTTCGCGTATTATACGTATAATAATATACTGACCCCCCGGAGCTGAGGGTCGGCCGAGACGAATCGGGAAACCGCAGCGAGCTGCGATGCGCGAAAGCAAATCGAGGCTAAGCACTTCCGGTCTTCGTCTGTCGAATCGACCCTAATATGCTTGACTTAATGACGTCGTAAATTCCGGCAAGTCGAGTGTCCGATTTTTCCTGGGGGTCGGCTAACTATATAGTATATACCTATAGTCAAGGGACTCGAAAGTTGAGAGAGAGTGTCAAAAATCGGATGGCCTTGGCTAATCGCGCTAAAAGCCCCGTGAAAAATGTTTGACGGCAATGAGGAAGATTCTGGAGAGGATGCACATCAGGGGAGTGGGCGTGCGATATGAGCGTGATTAAATTTGCTGGAGTGGGGCGAATTTTGTATTTTAGACGTTAAATTATCCATCGTATAGAGTGCTCGTGTAGGCGATCAGCTGTTATCTGTATATATGTATTTAATTCAAACAGCGGCTTGATAACATACAATCGACATAACTTTGAACTCTATAATCTGTTAAGTAAACAAATCCCCGCGAATCTATTAGACAGAAATACTTTCATGCCACACGCTGACTTCTTCATTTGCGATAAATCAAAGCAGATACAAGAAAGTTGCTCGCTGAGACTAGGGGCAGTTTTTTCGCAGCGCTCGCAGATAAGACGCGCGCGTGAGAGAGAGAGAGAGAGAGAGAGAGAGAAAGCCGGAGAAAAATTTAGGATTCCCTAGAAGTTTATGAGCGTCTCCTGATAGTCGCGCAAGCGCGGATGGCGCCCGCTCGCGCATTTGTATAAAGTAGTTATATTTATACTGCCAGCGCGATGCACTCAATTGCCGCGATAAGAGCAGCCAGCGATTCGCTTAGTTTACTACTGCTGCGCCATACTTCAGTCCGCAGCGGCCACCGACGTGATGCTGCTTCGACGCAGATAGTGCTACGCGCGCGTTGTCTAGAATGCACAGAAAAGCTCTTGTTTTGCTATCTTGCTTAAGTGGTTACGCGAAGAAAGAGCGAGAAAAAAAACCGGGAAAATAAGAAAGTGAAGCGAGTGCATTACGAGGGATAGAATGAAAGAAAGAAAAATGAATGATAACGTATGCGCTTTTATGAGTTGATAACGACATTTAATTCACCGTGGGGAATTCATGACTTGTCGTATTTTCATATTTCGATGCACTAGCAAATTACAAAAAATGATGATATAGTTTGATGATTAAACATTCTTGTATGCAAGATGATTAGTGGAATTTACTCAGCTTAGCGGGCTAACAAATTGTTTACGAATACATAATAAGGAATAGCCGAATCCCGAATCGTTGCTGGTGGAGAAGTATACGACTTTTAGGTTCCGCGTGCGTCTGAAGATGGCAGCACGTACTAGACCGTGATGAATCCGTTGTAGCTTTACAAAAAGACAGTATCAAAGAATTTATTTTAAACGATAGGGCACAGTTTTAAGCAATACATTAAAAAATGAACTAAAATATTTAATTAATATTGAATTAACTAATATTAAATGTATTTATAAAATATTAAATTTTATATAGAGTTAAATTTTCTCTTTTTTAAAATGATATATAGTTTTTGGCAGCAAAAAGGTAATTTCGCGATTTTGCATCATCCTCGCGCATCTCGCCGTTGAATACCATTTCAACCATTGGATTTATCTTTCTTCTGTATTTAATTATTTTTTTTAATTTTTCGTTTTGAGATGAGGAACGCTGAAAGAATCTGAAGCTTGTAGCGATATTATTTAACTATCTTTCAAGTTTTATTTACCGACTTTTAGAATTATAATTTCGATCTGGTTAACTTGGTTCAATTCAATAGCTTTGAAACAGGACGATAAATTCTAAAATTTCTTCAGTTATAATCTTATAATTAGGCACATGTACATTAGTAAACATCGAGTTTAAATATTCTCTTGTAAAGTATGACAGAGGCATAGCCTACTATACTCACAGTACTTTGAATTCACGATCAAATCGTCAGATCGCTTCGAACTGCGAGGACTTATACACGGTACAGAAGTACATATTACAAAGCAATTTACTGGCGTTCTTATTTACTTGCTATAGTCACGCGTAAAGTTGAGTTTTTCAAGTTGATTAAGTTGAACTTTTGTGCGGGTTCCGACTGTTTATAAAAGAATCAGCAAAATATGACATTAAACATAGTTGGAGAAGTAAGTTCTGTCACATCTAAATTCAAGTGGGTGATCAAAAACTTCTGCACTGGTTGTAAAAACGTCGGGGACATTTTGAAATCTCCGGAATTCTCGACGCTCAACGCTGGTGTTCCGACCCAATGGCAGTTGTGGCTCTACCCAAAGGGTGAAGACTATTCTTGTAAAAACTATTTGAGCCTTTACCTTAACAATTTGACTGATATAAATATCACTGCGCACGTTTCCCTCGCTATACTCGACGATGACGATAAAGTTGAATACGAGAAAGTCCTCTGCGAAAAGTCGTTCAACAAAAACTTGAATTGGGGATTTTCTTGCTTCCTGTCTCGCGATTACATAATGCAAATGGCGAAAAAGATTTTGGTCGACGACAAATTAACAATCGTCTGTGAGATATCGGTCGATCCGATTCAAAGTGAACAGACCGAGGAAAAGGAAGAGAAAAACGAAGACGTAAGAACCGAGAATAACGATATGGAAGAAGAAAAAAACTGCAAACGTCTATCAGAATTTGACACGTTCGAGCGCATGATCACAAAGGAAGACCAGTTCAGTGACGTGACCTTGAAAATCGGCGAACAGACCTGGAAAGCTCATAAGTGCGTCCTCGCCAGGAGGAGTTCCGTTCTCGCGATAATGCTTCAGGAGGAAATCGAGAACAGCGTCGTAAACATCGAGAATGTCGATTCGGACGTGTTCACGGAGTTTCTGAGATTTGTGTACAGTGGAAAAGTCAATGACGTCGAGAAAAACGCAGGTGAATTGTTAATTTTGGCGGACAAGTACAAATTAGATACGCTGTTCGAAATGTGCGAGGAAACGCTATCAGAGGACCTGGACGTTGACAATGTTGTGGAGAGACTCAAGATCGCGCAGAAATATAACGCTTTGAATTTGAAGGAGAAGGCCGTGGATTTTGCTGTTTCAAACGTGAAGGATGTCGTTGTCTTGCCGAATTTTAAAAGTCTGACGGATTTGCCGGATGTACTAAGCGAAGTATTACTTTGCATGGCGATGCGTGATATCGTTGAATAGTAATGCAGATTTATTGATTAATTGTATGGTTTTTTAAATATTTTTAATAAATTGGAAAATTTTGTAGAGCAGCGACGTTATAAAAATAAAAATTTATGATTTGCTACTCTTATCCTGAAATAATTACTTCCCCCTATAATTTCTAATATAATTTACAATCGTTTAGATATTTTAAAATAAAGTAATGTGTAAATTTTGAAATGTTGTGTAGTTTCATAAACGTACATTATAATATTCTTAAAAAATTTGAATAAAATACAATTAGTATAAATGTGTTGAATCGTACGACATTATTATACATAATAAACTGATCAAAAGAATTTTAATGTTGATTTCAAAAATTTTCAAAGATCCACTGGTCTACTCACTTGGAATGGATAGAGCGTGAATTAAATACATAATATTGTGATGAAAAATCTGCTGCATCTACGTACAGAATGTTCCTCGATAAGGACGATAAGCTGACCTATCAATCGATATAATCTTTTGACTATTATATCTACGTGATACTTTGTTCTTAGTTTTTTTTGAATACGTGACTTTTTTCCTTATTAATCGCATAACCTCAAAAATGATCATACCTGATTACTGGTTAGTTCTATTATATATTTATTACCTTTATTGTGAAACGAATTGATTTGAGAATTCCTACACATTCCTACTCCAGGTGAGTGCGAAAAAAAACTTTTCTTATGAGTGAATATAGTCTCTCGAAAAAGAGAGTAAATTTTTACTCTCCCAAATTTTTAGAATGAAAACCAACTGCATATAGATTAGAGAAATATGTAATACCACTTCTTATAATAGTTAAGCTCGAAACGACACACAACAAAGAAGTCGAGTCA